>PVIC010042065.1:0-15987 GCA_004025085.1 Thryonomys swinderianus | reverse complement strand
CAAAAAAAAAAAAAAAAAAAAAAAAAAAAAAAAAAGATACAACACACACACACATATGCCATTTCCTCACAATAAATGTATTTATTATGTATGGTAAACATAGGACTAATAAAAAGGAAAAAAGAATATAGATGTTCATTATTAAATTAGTATCATTAGCATTTCCTATTTACCTTTCAGATACAAATTGCTAGAAAAACGAAAGCATAAAATTTAACTATCCAGACAATGTTGATATTCCTGTACTTCTACTGGTCTGGGAAGGACAGAGCAAGGTCTCTGCAAGAATTTAACACATTCACCATGGGGCTGTAATTCCTATGTCTTGCTGGCAGGCTGCTCTAATGTGAACTGACAGTCTCATAGGGTGGCTTGAACTACCAGTGGCACACGCAATGTTGGTGCCATTAGGCAACTTCTACTGCTCCTAAGGGGATCTCTGATTACAATAATGCAAAGAAAGCATTAATTTAGCACAACACATGTCATATTTCTGTACCATAAGGAAAACAATGAAATAGTATTAAAAATTGTAATTCAGCCAATTTGTGTTACAGTAATCATAAATGTATATTATGTACATTTAATGAGGTTGTAAGATTTTTTTTTTTTTTTGAGACAGGGTCTCTTTTTATAGTTCAGGCTGGTCCTGAGCTCACTATGTAGCCCAGGCAAGCCTCGAACTCAGCAATCCGCCTGTCTCTGCCTCCCAGTGCTGGGATTGCAGGCATGAACCACCATGCCCCACACTGGTATGTGGTATTGATTGCTGATGGGTGTGAGTCACCACACCCAGCACTGTATATGGTTACCAGGATCAAACTCAGGGCCTTGCGCTTGCGAGGCAGACGCTGGAACCACTGAGCTAAATCTCTGGCCCTCCATGTTAAAATTTTGAGAATTATCTTATAAACTATTAACCTGTGAAAAAATACTAGAGGCACAAATAAAAAAAAAAATTCAGAGATTTAGCTTAGTGGTTCAGGCGCCTGCCTAGCAAGCACAAGGTCCTGAGTTTGATCCCCGGTAACCACATACAATGCTGGGCTTGGAGACTCACGCCCACCAGCCATCAATACCACATACCACAGTGCCAGGCATGGTGGCTCACGCCTGTAATCCCAGCACTTGGGAGGCAGAGACAGGAGGATTGCTGAGTTCGAGGCTTGCCTGGGCTCCATAGTGAGCTCAGAGCCAGCCTGAACTACAAAGCGAGACCCTGTCTCAAAAAAAATAAAATAAAAGTTCATTTTAGCTCAGTGGCACCACACCTGCCTAACAAGTGCAAGGTTCTGAGTTCAAACTCCAGTATCGCAAACAAAACAAAATTAAAAAATTCACTTCATAAAAACTTATTTAGGATCATCAAGAAACACATGTAAACAATGTAGAGAATGTTTCTGAAACCTGCCTGAAAAATTATTTGCTATTTGTGCCCACAAAAAAAAAAAAAAAACATTTAGTGCATCCTAGACAAATTGGTGCCTCTATAAAATGTTTTTTGAAAATTAACAAATACTAATCTTTTAATGAAGCAACTAAATTTGTTAATTATTATAATAATTTTTTTTTTTGAGACAAGAGTCTCACTTTGTAGTTCATACCCAGCCTGGCCTAATAATTTTAATTGGTATGAACAGTATTAATTTTTATCTTTGGGCAGTAATTATTCAAACTAATTAGATTCAACTAATTAGATTTGGTCTATTTATAGACTTAAAAATGTTCTTTTTAAAAAGACTGATAAAAAAAAAAACCCACAAAAAAAAAAAAAAAAAAAAAAGACTGATAAAAGTGATTTGATCCACTTGTACCCCCAGTGGTACAGGACACCCTACATACGGGTCAGTCATGTTTGCACCACCAGTGGTTTAGGCCAGGGGGAAACATGTTAATAATTACTGGGAGAATTAGATTGGCCCTGGCAGAATGAGAAGCTTTCTCAAAGTAATAAAGTCCATGTGTATAGGAAATTAGTAATATAAACGATTCTTGTAAACATTACTGATATAATACAGGAAAAAAAAAACTAATAAGGAAGAACTGTACCTCAATAGGCTGAGGGTCATTCAGATGTGCACTGAGGTTCATAAGGAGCTGGGGCATCCAGGTGGGAACATCATAAGGGCTAGAGAGAACACACGCACCAAGTCCGAGCACCCCAGCATGGCGTTTCACTAGCTCTGCACAGAAAACAGTAGTATTTATGGTCTCCAATGTGCTTGTTACAGTGTACTAAAATTAGTTTTCAATTATGCTAGTTTTCAACTTGTACATGTCTGCATTTAAAAAGAATCCATAGGCATATACAGAAAAAACATGGTTTTGGGGGCTGTACTGAAACTAAACCTGTATTTAAGAATTTTCAAGACATTTTATAGCTGTCTCTCAGTGACAGCATTGATTGTAAATAACAGAAAACTGTCCTGTAATTTTCCTGATCAATTCACTCATATTCTGAAGTGTAAGCCCTAACCCTAAAACAATCTACATAGAATTTTTCTGAATGTGAACTCCCCACACAGGATGCATCAACCCATTAGGTGAACATACTATGTATGACCAATGTTGCTATTGGTAAACAACAGACTCTCAGGACTTAGTCTCTGTTCTTTTTCACTAGAGAGAAGTGTTAAGTTTGTGTTTGCAAATTCTCATTTTTTTTTCTCTTCTTTTGATGGTGTTGGGGAACAAACTCATATCCCCAAACATATCAGGAAAGCACCCTACCACTGAGCTAAACTCTCAGCCCTAAATTTTCAGTTTCTTAATATAGCCGTATGTACACAAGTGTTTCCAAGTGTATTATATACACATACATGAAACAGAGGATAAAGAGTTGAAGGTGGGGAAAAGAAACTCTGAGGTAGTCAAAATTATAAACAATGCCATTTGACAGAAAAACTAAAAATACTTTGGCACTTATAGTAATTATAAAAAATATAATTCTTTTTTTGAGATAGGGTCTTGCTTTGCAGTTCAGGATGGCCTTGAGCTCACTATGTAGTTCAGGCAAGACTTGAACTCAGCAATCCTTCTGCCTCTGCCTCCCGAGTGCTGGGATTACAGGCTTGAGCCTCCATGCCTGGCATTTGTGGTATGTGGTACTGACTGCCAGTGGCATGAGCCACCATGTCCAGTATTGTTGTATGTAGTTAGCAGGGGTTGAACCAGGAACCTTGCACTTGATAGGCAGGCACCAGGACCACTGAGCTAAATCTCAAGACCAAAAAAGTACAAAAACAATGAAACCACACTATTGTACTTTCTTGGAATTGCTACTAAATAGCCATATGACCTAACTGCAATTCTAGAGCTGCATATTTCAATTATTTCTCACAAACTCAACACATTTTCTGCTTACTAATTTTGTACTTACTGACAGACTGATTAATTCTGGGTCTTGCTAGGTAGTTCAAGCTGGCCTTGAACTCACTGTGACCCTCCTGCCACAGTACCCCAAGGGATGGATACAGGCAGGCACCACTACGCCCATCCCTCTATGTATTTTTAAAATTATTTTCCTGACTGTAGTTAGCAGTGGCAAGATTACATGCTACTTTGCAATCACATTTAATTTTCTCTTTGTACCTGACAAGGGAGTCAAATCTTAACTCTCTGGCTCATGTTGATTTCACTGCAGGCTATGATTATCCTCTCCCCCCACCCCCGGTAAATGACTAGTCAAGTATCATCAAGCACTGAGAGACTGTCCCTCTTAGTGGCGTCGTATTTTAGCGTGCTTCAAGGACACCCTTTGCTCTTTATACAAGGGTACTGTCCAATGATGCATTTCTCAGACCTTAGCCTTGTCATTAAACAACAACATGACTGCCTAATAGTCCTCTTTTCACTAAGAGCAAAGCTTTTTTTGGATATTTAGTTTTTCTTAGTACACCAAGATACAGTTTTAAATTCTAAAACTACATATTTTAGACCTTCAAAATAACTAATTTTGGATGTCTTTAAAAAGCTATTTTGTTTGGTTAGACACCAAAATAGTTGTATCCGACAGTGTACAGAATCTCTCTCAGTTTCAGCTTTTACCTTCTAGGCCCTGCCTTCTATATGCAAAACTCCTCAAAAGGAGAATTAACTATTCCCTATACAGTGTATATATAAGCACTCTGGGCATATACAAGCACTCTGAATATTCACTAAGTTACGGTTCTTAATTTCCAAAAGGATACAAGTGTTTTCTACCAGAAACATTACCTGCAGAAGGGATAGTATCTCCTACAGAACCAGGGTCTCGCTTTCTTTTCTTAGGTAGTTTTGTTTTGCAAAGTTGCTCAAAATGAATCTGCATAGGACTGTCCATGGTAAGAAA
Source organism: Thryonomys swinderianus (assembly GCA_004025085.1). Taxonomy (NCBI): domain Eukaryota; kingdom Metazoa; phylum Chordata; class Mammalia; order Rodentia; family Thryonomyidae; genus Thryonomys; species Thryonomys swinderianus. The sequence continues at coordinate 11,657 of PVIC010042065.1, read as the reverse complement.
GTTACACTGTAAGAGACCACTTAGGGTGGTAGCAGCCATTTCTCGAACCTGTGGATACAATCAGTTTATTAGAACTGAGATCCTAATACTGAGGGAATAAAGAAAACTGAGGGATGCTATTGGAAATGGGATGGGGACCTTCCCTGGAATTGTATGCAATTTTCCACATGCTCTTTGAAAGTTTTTTTTTTACTCTTTGGAAGTTTGACAGAGACTCCATCAGATTCTCAGAGGGTCTGTGACCTCAAAATGGACAAAAGTTACTACACTCAAGAATACAGAGGTGAATATTTAACTCTCTTACACAAAAATGAAGTATCTTGGGCCAGAGATTTAGCTCAGTGGTTTTGGCGCCTGCCTAGCAAGCACAAGGTCCTAAATTCAATCCCCGGTAGCCACATAGCACAATACCAGGCATAGTGATTCACTACGCAATCAGTAGCACATACCACAGTGTCAGGAGTGGTGGCTCACAACTGTCATCCCAGCACTTAGGAGGCAGAGGCAGGAGGACTGCTAAGTTTGAGGCTTGCCTGGGCTACACAGTGACACAGTGAGTTCAGGGCCAGCTTGAACTAGAAAGCAAGACCCTGTCTCAAAAAAAAGGAACCAGCAAAAAATAAGTAGTAAGATGTGGTGGTACATGGCTATAATCACATCCCTGTGGGAGGCTGAAGCAGGAAGACAGCAAGTGCAAGCCCATCCTAGGCACTTAATAAGACCCTGCCTCAAAAAGGGCTTGGGTTGTAGCTCAGATGAAAGGCCCCAAGTTCAAATCCAGTACCACAAAAGTAAAGTACTCCACTAAAGTACTAACCTGCTTTTCTTTTTTTTTTGAGACAGGGTCTCGCTTTGTAGTTCAGGTCTCACTATGTAGCCCAGGCAAGCCTGGAACTCAGCAATCCTCCTGCCTCTGCCTCCTGAGTGCTGGGAGAGCTGGGATTACAGGCGTGAGCCACCATTCCCAGCACTGTAGGTGGTTACTGGGGATTGACTCAGGACCTTGCGCTTGCGAAGCAGGTGCCAGAACCACTGAGCTAAATCTCCGGCCCAGTACTAACCTGCTTTTCTTACATTAGGCTATCTGAACTAAAGGATTATCTTTTTTTACAAAATATTAAAGGAAGCTTATTGCGAAAGTTGCCCTTTGTTTACCAAAGGGAAAAAAAGGATAGCAATCCTATCTTAAGTCTACTGGAAAACAGCATCAATGTACAGAATTCTATCCTCTTGAAACTTCATGCACACTCCCATCAGTCACTTAAAAATCAGTTTTTAAATGGGATGCCATGTGTGGTGGCTTACCTCTGTAATCCCAAAACCTGGGATACAGAAGCATGATGATCTCCATGAGTTTGGGCCAGACTAAGCTACACAGTGAGTCAAGCCTTGCCTGAACTACATAGTGAGACACTATCTCAAAACAAACAAACCAAAAATCAGTAAGTAGGATAATTATTGACCTCAATTTTATAGATAAGAGAGCTAAGGTTCATAAATGTTACTCGCAACAATGATGAGAAAACATCAAGTATGTGTCAAATTATTTTCCCCATTATACTCTAGGAATCCATGATTAGGTTATCAAAATACTTACATAGGACTATGTTAAAATTACTTTTTTTTTTTTAAAAGACAGGGTCTCACTTTGTAGTTCAGGCTGGCCCTGAGCTCACTACATAGCCCAGGCAAACTTTGAACTCACAGCAATCCTCCTGCCCCTGCTTGAGTGCTGGGATTACAGGCTTGAGCCACCATGCCCAGCACTGAGGTACGTGGTACTGATTGTTGGTGGGCATGAGTCACCACACCCAGCATTGTGGTATGTGGTTACCCAGATCAAACTCGAGACCTTGTACTTGCAAGACAGACGCTAGAACCACTGAGCTAAATCCCCAGCCCCTAAAGTTATTTTTATTAATTTATAATTTAGTAAAATACATCATCTGAATACTTCTTTTAAAATGTGTTCTTTATTTATTGCTATTGTTGTTCTTGTTTGTGGGTCCCAGGGATTGAAGTCAGGATTTCATGCTTGCCAGGCACTGTGCCACTGAGCTAGTCCAAATACTTTTTTTTAAAATTTTTATTTTTGAGGCAGGATCTCTCTTTGTAGTTGAGGCTGGCCCTGAGCTCACTATGTAGTCCAGACAAGCCTTGAACTCAGCAATCCTCCTGTCTCTGCCTCCCAAAGTGCTGGGATTACAGGCATGAGCCACCACGTCCGGCACTGTGGTATGTGGTATTGATGGCTGGTGGGCATAAATCACCACACCCAGCATTATATGTGGTTACCGAGGATCGAACTGAGGACCATTGTGCTTGCAAGGCAGGCGCTGGAACCACTGAGTCAAATGTCCAGCCCTGGCCCAAATACTTTTAAAAGGGGATGATGATGGCTTCTTTAAGTGGACTGAATTTTGATTTGTTGTAACTTAAATTTTACCTCTAGTTGTTCATCCTCCAAAAGGCTTATAACCAGCCACCTGATATCTCTAACTGCATCTTCATTGTTCAGGAAAATAAAGAGGTTATAAAATACCATGGTCTGGAGGTAGGTCAGTACTGTGTATCTTGCATGCCAAGAACTGCTTCTTGCTGTCTGCCGATGAGAAGAATGATAAAAGTACTAAAAGGAGGCTGAGATGACAGACAGCATTAGAAACAAGTAACACAATTCTAATTCTTTCTAATTATAATTAATTATAATATAATTCTATTCTGGGTCCTACTCCATGCTCAGAAACAAGTAACATAATTCTAATTCATTCTAATTATGATTAATTATATTCTAATTCTATTTTCAAAAGTGTAAGTGGAGCAAGGTTATATTTCCTTCTAAATAAAAGACTCAACAAACTATTCCAGGTTGTTATTTGGAACGTATGACGACTAAGTAGCAGAAAGGTAGAAGTCACTTTTAGATGCACCATTCATGATTCATGACTATTAACTCCTCTTTTTATTCCAAGGATCAAACATTATTTCATTTTCAGTGGTGGCAGGTAGGGTATTGAAAGCAAACAAGATTAAGAACTATTTAATTCCACTAGGAAAAAAATTTTTTTTCAGTGATAATTGGTCTGAGAAACTTAGAAATGTGCCGACACTTTCAGATAACGTGTGTGACCTGGACCCACTGACCACACACACACAAATAGTACAGTCAGAAAATATACAATCAAAATAGGTCGGTGGACCATAGATCATAAATAAAGGGGAAATGGCAAAAAGGCATAGGCAAATCCCTCACAAGCACGTTGGACCCAAGGTGCTTTAAGAATTAACTCTTTGCATATAAGTTGGTAATACTTTGCCTCCGTGACTTGCCCAAATAACAGAAAGTTGGTTACAGAGTTAGGTACAGTATCTAGGTCTCTTTTTCTTTTGTTTGTTTGTTTTTTTGAGACAGGGTCTCACTTTGTAGTTCAGGCTGGCTCTGAGCTCACTATGTAACTGAGCCTAGCCTCAAACTCAGCAATCCTCCTGTCTCTGCCTCCCAAGTGCTGGGATTACAGGCATGAGCCATCATGCCCGGCTCTTCTAGGTCTCTTTTTGAAGGTCAATGGTATCTTATTATCCTAAACAAAAATTCAAAACCAAAACCCAAACCTGGTACTCTGTAATACAGTTGACTGAAATTCTTAAAATCATAAACCAAAACCCTACTGAAAAAGATGTGAACAGTGCAGCTAAACACTCTTACTTGGTTTAGCACCTTAAGTACTAAAGGCACTTGATGAGGATAAAGCAACCCCTGAGACATCAGTGATAAACACAACTTTGCATCTCTTTTCAGTTCATCATAGCCATTGTCATTTTCCACTGGGGCAATCTAGAAAATAACAAAAAACATTATCATATTTTTACTTTACACTTATATGGAGATTTCAGATGTATGCAAAACTAGATAAAATGTAACGAATCCCTTACATGTTAATCATTCAGTAACGAATTTACAGATAATCTTGTTTCACTTACTCTGCTTCCCCTTTTCTTTAACTAAATTGTGTGATGAAAATGCTAGATATATTTTACCTATATACATCATGTTATCTGATAAGCATCTCAAAAAATACATGGACTATCATCATACATACAACATTATAGTTAAAATATGAAATATTTGGTAGTATTCAAACCTCTGTATGGTATTTCTGCATTATTCCAACTGATTTTCTGGAATCATTCGACATAATACATTTACCTGGTATGTTTAGTAAGACTCTTAAAAATCTTTGCTATATACTTTTTTCAGTCTGAGGAGGAAACCTGGATCCTGGTTTTCCTCCATGTGGCTTCCTTGACTACATTTGTGCTGAAGGCCTTTGATTTCACTGAGGTTTGACTGAATACAACACAAATGGTTGTTACTTACTTCCTATATTAATAGTGATTGGTTTAATTCACTGTCTTTCTTTATGCTAATGCTCATGTCTTCTTTGACCAGTAATACCACAGTACCTGTAAACTAACTCGTGGGTACTTTAACACAAGTGTCCTTGATTTCTGTTATGAAAAGTTGACCTCATGTTTTGTACATCTCTTCCTCCAAACATGAAATCAATCATTTCTCCAAGAAGTCCTGGTTGCTCTAGTGAGAGCAACATTAAAAAGCATAATGTAGGGCCGGAGGGTTAGCTCAGTGGTTCCGGCCCCTGCCTCGAAGTGCAAGGTCCTGAGTTCCATCCCCGGTAACCACATACAATGCTGGGCGTGGAGACTCACGCCCACCAACAAACAATACCACATTCCACAGCACCGGGCGTGGTGGCCCATGCCTGTAATCCCAGCACTCAGGAGGCAGAGACAGGAGGATTGCTGAGTTCGAGGTTTGCCTGGGCTACATAGTGAGCTCAGAGCCAGCCTCAACTACAAAGCAAGACCCTGTCTCAAAAAAAAAAAAAGCATAATGTAGGGCTGGGAATTTAGTTCACTGGTTCTGGCATCTGCCTCACCAAGTGCAAAGTCCTGAATTCAAACCCTGGTACCACAAGCACAATGCTGGGCATGGTGGCTCACACCTGTAATCCCAGCACTTGGGAGGCAGAGGCAAAATGATGACAGAAACCATAATGTGGGTTCTAGGAACATTCCCTTTTTCAATTTTGTGTAGGTTTGTGTCTATACTTTTTTTTGTTGTTGTTAAAGACAGGGTCTTGCTTTGTAGTTCAGGCTGGCCCTGAGCTCACTATGCAGCCCGGGCAAGCCTCGAACTCAGCAATCCTCCTGCCTCTGCCTCTCGAGTGCTGGGATTACAGTCGTGAGCCACCACACCAGGCACTGTGCTGTGTGGTACTGATTGCTGGTGGGCGTGTGTCACCACATCTGGCACTGTGGTATGTGGTTACTGGGGATCAAACTCCAGAAACACTAAACTAAATCCCTGTGTCTGCTACACTTTTTCAATGGCGAGAGCTACAAACTAAGTACATTTTCTAAAAAGAAACTATACAGGTGTATGACATCACACCCCAATTGATACGGTGGTTTTACTCCTCACCAATCAGATCATCTGTGAGGTTATTTCATTTTGCTTTGCCAAACTCCCCACTTAGGAGTGAATCTAAGGTCTATCCACTGAGCAACATCCCCAGCCCTTTTTATTTAGGGTCTCACTAAGATGCCCAGGGTGGGATGAACTTGCAGTTCACCTACCTCAGTCTCTCTCAGTGCTGAGATTACAGATGTATACCACTATCCCCAGCTGTATTAAGGGGTTTTTAAAGGAACTATATATTTCTTGGAAGTCACTCCACAGCAATAGGAAGTTATTTAACCAGACTCCCTGAACAGCTAATTAATACCTGAACAATTTGCAGGCTTTTTAATGTTTCTATGCAGTCATGTCACATGTTTACCACAGTATCTTCAGATTAGAAGGGTAGATGTTCATCACCATTAGAGAGCAAATGCATATATGTTTTTGCTAGAGTCTCCCCCATGCCCTTCTTTAGTTCCTGTCTTATTCTCAGAGTGTGACATCAAACACCTGAATGCTTACTACTAAAAGAGGTAAAAACTGATTCTAATTTACAAAAAAGATTTTTTATTTCCCTGTAAAGGCCCAAGCTCAGTATTTACCAATTTCTCTGCACACCCATAAAAGATGGGAATTTGACCATGGGAGAAAGATTATCTTTCCTCTGACCAAACTTGAGGCTTCTTGAAGTCCTCTTCCTGACTAGGCCTCATCCCTGGGGTCCAGCCTTGGTCTGCAGAGCCCAGTTTTAACAAGGTTCCTGCTACTTCAGCTCAGAAAGAATGCTGCCCATCATTGTTTGATCACATTCATTTCCCACCACTGCTATCTGATCACTCTGGCCGGCCTTCAGTAAGAATCTTGGTAACCAATCTAGAAGATAATCTCATACTTCTGAAGTTCAAGTAGTCTCCTTAATGTATCATTACAAATAATCAGCATAATTTTTCTTTAACAACAAGTGAAATGAGTATAACAATCACTGATATTTTGTCCAAAAACTAAGACTTCCCTTCCTTAATGTACTTTACTAAACTTTACCAAAAACAGTTTCTCTCCACTAAAGACAAGTAAAGAAAACCCCAAGGCCATTTTTAAATAGTAAAAATAATGTAGCCAGGCGTGGTGGCTCACGCCTGTAATCCCAGCACTCGGGAGGCAGAGGCAGGAGGATTGCTGAGTTCGAGGCTTGCCTGGGTTACATAGTGAGCTCAGGGCCAGCCTGAACTACAAAGCAAGACCCTGTCTCAAAAAAAAAAAAAAATGATGTATTCATAGCAATAGTATGGTACAAACAAATCTGAGATTTATATAGAGAATCTTATATAACCATATGTGCTAGACTATCAAAAACTTCCTTTAAATATTTTATTTTGCAATGATTATATCCATTAACAGTATTATAGTTTGTGGACCTAAGTTTTGTCTGTTAAACCAAAGCCTCTACAGGTGTGAAGAGTACTTTCATTAGTTTATTTTAAAGAAACCATGAGAAATTATATCTACATTTCTCTTTCAGCAATTGCTGCTTTTTACACATATAAATTTACCTGGATCTTAGTTAACTCATTTTCAAAAACTTAAATATTCATGTTTATTTTTTATTTTTCACATATAAATCACGTCTCCCAGTCTCCTACCCCAAGATATCCTCTGATTTTTTAAAGAGCACATGGACACAGTTTTACTTTCAGGGATTGGAGATGGTGAGAATGGAAAGTAGGTCATGACACCAGCAGCAGCACAAGATTTTTGAGGTAGTATTTCTGTATTTCTCTTGTAGCAAGAGTCACCTGAATCCATACATGTGACTCAATGACAGTATTACATACATTATGAACTGATGTTTATTTTCTTGTGTTTCTGTATTATGACTACGTAAGCAGTAAGCACAGGAGCCTGAGTGAAGAGCACAGCAAATCACTTTGTATTATCTTTGCAATTTCCTGTGAATGCTTAATTACTCCAAAGGAAAAAGTCTGAAAACCAAAAGTCTATTCCCATGAAATTCAAAGGCTTTAAGAGCTTATTATACTCTGTTTTCTTTTATTCTCAAGAACAAACCTAAAATAACAGGTTTTCTTAATACTTAAAATCAGAAAAATGTTTGATGGCTGTCTGTAGCATAAATACATGATTTCCTTGGCAATATCACTCCTTCTCTTGGTGTAATGACATTTTCATTCTCTTTTGGAATATCATCCTTGTATCAGTCATTCTCGTGGGACTAGTTTAATAGTCAGTTAGATCTTATGGTATATTAATTCCAATTGTAACCTTACCTTAAAAAACAAAGGCAAAAGTTGAAGCTGCTCTGTGACTGCTGTAGAGAAGGATCTTCCTGCACTTGCCATCAGCCACTTCAAAACTATTTGGAAATAAACGTGGAATCGGTCACTGCTATAAACTTAGAGATCACAAAGTAGAATTGTATTGTAAAGCTAGTATCAGATAATTACTGTACCAGCTCTCCAGCGCTACGAATGAGATCACTTATGATATTTCATCATTCAGACACTGTTTGATAAGCAGTGTAACAACATCTATAATAAAGGTTATCAACTAATTCATTACAGAACCTACAATGGAACATTTATAGATTATTAAAGGAGTCTATCAAGTACCTAACCTACACCAAGTTCTGTGTTAAAACTGGTCTTCAAAAATTCTATGGCAGCTAAAATAACAACCAGGTGGGATATGCTTAGAATCCTTAAACAGTTTTCAGATACAAAAACTATGGGAAACCCAGATAAATTTTGAGAAATTCCAAAGACACATACTTACTAATTTATAGCTTGCTAAAATTATAGTCATCAACAGTAGGTTGCTGGCATTAAGAGCAAGCATATAAACAAAGCCTAGAACAGAAAATTGGACTAGAACAGAAAAATTCATAAATAAACGCTCTCAACATAAGGGCCAACCAATTTTTTTAAAAATGTGCCAAGACTACTCAATGGGGAAAGTACAGTCTTAACACAGATGATGCTGGGAAAACTGGAGGTTCATATGTAAAAAAGTTTACACTTACCTTAGACTATATATAGAAATTAACCCAGAATGGACAATGACCTACATGTAAGAACCAAAACTATAAAATATCTTTGAAGAGAATTTGCCAATTTTCAACAAAAGATACATAGGATAGACAGACAGACAGGAGTTCCTCAAAACTGAACTTGCAGTCATCAAACAAAACTAGTAAGTGGACAAAAGGGAAACCCGCAGAATAGAACATTTTAAAACCTGATATGTACTGACATCCAGAACATACAAGAAAATGTAAATCCATAGCAACAAAACAATTAAAAATTAGGCAAAGAGGGCCGGAGGGTTAGCTCAGTGGTTCCGGCGCCTGCCTCGCAAGCGCAAGGACCTGAGTTCGATCCCCGGTTACCACATATAATGCTGGGTGTGGTGGCTCACACCTCTAATCCCAGCACTCGGGAGGCAGAGACAGGAGGATTGCTGAGTTCACGGTGGCTTGCCTGGGCACCATAGTGACATAGTGAGCTCAGGGCCAGCCTGAACTACAAAGCGAGACCCTGTCTCCAAAAAGCAAAAAAAAAAAAAAAAAAAAGAAAATTAGGCAAAGGAGCCAGGCATGGTAGCTCATGCCTGTAATCCCAGCTTTTGGGAGGCAGAAATAGGAGGGTGGCTATGAGTTTGAGGACAATCTGAATTATATAGTGAAAGTCTCTTTAAAAAAGAAAAAAAAGAGAAAAGGAGAAAGAAGAAAAAAAAAATAGGCAAAGGACTTCAAATCTCTAAAGAAAATACACAAATGGAAGGAGGAGGATTGCCATGAGCTCGAGGACAACTTGAATTATATAGTGAAGAGTCTATTTTTAAAAAAGAAAAAGAAAATTGGGCAAAGGACTTCAAATCTCTAAAGAAAATACACAAATGGCCAAAATGTACACAGAAATGTTCAGTATCACTTATGGATAGATATAAATCAAAAATCTCAGCAAGATTGCTCTTTATACATAGTAAGATGGTTATGATCAGGGGAAAAACTAACAAAACAAAACAGAAAGTGTTGGCAAAGATGTAGAGAAACTGAAGCCCTTGTAATTTGATGACTGGAATGTAAAATGGGGCAGCTGCTGTGAAAAAGTTTGATAGCACTTCAAACTGTGAAACACAATTACTATATGGTCCAGCCAATTCTACTTTTAGGTACAGACTCAAAAAATATGAAAGCAGTAAATCAAATAGGACGTGTACATCAATGTTTACAGTGACATTATTTATAAGAGTCAAAAGATATGAACAACCCAAACCTCCATTACCACATCAATGGATAAAGAAAATACAGTATCGTATGAATTTCTTATTCATACAATAAAGTAGATCAACCATGAGATACTATGCAAGTTAAGTACAGCACACAGAAAAGGAGCAATATACAGATGCAAGCTATGTGGAACAGGTGAACTCAGAGAGACAAAGTAGAATGGCTGCAGCTTAGGGCTAGGTAAGGACAAGACAGGAAGTTATTTAATGGGAAGCATTCCAATTTTACACAACAAAGAAAATTCTGAAGGTGGATGATGGTGATGGCTGTACAACAGTGTGATGTACGTAATGTCTAAGAAGTATATGCTTAAAAATGGTTCAAACAGTAAATTTTGCATGATGTATATTTTATCACAATAAAAAATTTCAGGGGAGACTAAAAATATGTTTTCAGGTAATTTTTGCCACTCACTGGTTTTTAAGAGTTTAATGCCCTGAGTTCGTTCATCTTCTTCACCAATTCCATTTTCTTCCATAACATGGTTCTGAATTTCTTCATCCACATCCATGAGGGGTTTTAATTTCTCTAGGATACGAGCAGTAAACTCAGGGACACAAGGGGATGTTGTTGGCGCAGTATTTGGCAAAGAAACATCTATCATGAATATGTAGGTCAACACACTGTTAAATAAAAAAGGCAAAACATTAAGAGGTTTCATATTATCCTTAAAAATGACATTTAAGGGGCTGGAGATTTAGCTCAGGGGTTCCGGCACCTGAATGGCAAGTGCAAGGTCCTGAGTTCAATCTCTGTACCTGTAACCATGTACAATGCTGGGCGGGGTGACTCACGCCCACCAGCAATCAATACCACATACCACAGTGTGGGGCGTGGTGGCTCACGCCTGTCATCCCAGCACTCTGGAGGCAGAGGCAGGAGGATTGCTGAGTTGGAGGCTTGCCTGGGCTACATAGTTAGCTCAGGGCCAGCCTGAACTACAAAGCGAAACCCTGTCGCAAAAAAAAAAAAAAAGACATTTAAAAGTTACAACATAACCAAAGTAAATTTTCCCAAGTCAATTCCTGGTCAGGGTCTCCAATTTTACTGTACAGAGAAGTCCTGTAACTGAACTACTCAACCTGAGGTGTGGTGATTGCTCTCTTCAGATTTCTGAGCACATTTCTTTGTTGCTTTACATTCAGGGTTGTTGTCTTATTTCTTAGGAAAGTAAACAAATTTATTTATTTTTTTTTAGTTTTTTGAGACAGGGTCTTGCTTTGTAGCTCAGACTGGCCCTGAACTCACTATGTAACACAGGCTAGACTCAAACTCACAGCAATCCCCCTGCCTTTGTCTCCCGATTGCTGGGATTATAGGCTTGAGCCACCATGCTCGACAACAAAATTTTAAAAAGTAGATATAATGACATTAACTGGCAACTGGATCTATTATTAGACATTAACAAAAAGAACTTATGAGGCGAATCAGACCACAGAGAAAATGAGACTTACCTTCCTATTCTTTCCCTGACATTTTTGTAAACTTGGGTGAGCTTGGGTTCCAAGTACTTCAGTAGTCTGTGCAAAAGCTCAGGCACTCTCCATTCTTGTTGGGCAAGTCCGCCTTGTAGTACATAAAGTCGACTAAAATTAAAGAACAAAAGCATTACGTTCAAGCCCCTTTCTGTCTTTATATACAGATATAATAAATAATGCTGGAATTTCACCTGAAATGTTTTCCATCTTCTCATAAGAACATCTTAATGGGAGTTTATTTTTCCTACACCATTTTTGCTATCGCACATTTATTCTCTGCTACACAGTTAGGGGAAAAAACTGCACAGAATTAAGAACTAATATTTAGGGCTAGAGATTTGGCTCAGTGGTTCTGGTGCCTGCCTCGCAAAGCACAAGGTCCTGAGTTCGATCC
>PVIC010042064.1:0-15977 GCA_004025085.1 Thryonomys swinderianus | reverse complement strand
GAAGGAATAAATATGATACAGAAAGAAAATAAAAGAGCATGTATAAGGGGGGAGGAGGGGGGAGTGGGTAGGGATATGGGTAAAAATGAGAATTAACTTGTGGCATATACTGGTACAAATTTCCCAATGTTATATGTGATTTTGAGATGTATATAAATTGTACCAATAAAGAATTCAATTAAAAAAAAAAAAAGAAAAAGGCTTTCTCCTTGGTTCAAAGGTCTGAAGAAAACTCCCAAGATAGAGGAAAACTACTACTGACGTATGCTTTAGATGGCCATGTGGACAGCACTGAAAATCCACCACGCCCCACAGAAGGGTCCCTGGTGCTCCTAATGCTGCTGAAGGTTGATCACGGCTCAGTCACTGCCTTCAGCCCTCAAGTCTTCATTATCTCAGCTTTACCACAGGCGAGAGCCCTAAAAATTGACTCTAAGTACCTTAAAAGTTGCACTCCTGCTTCTCACAAGCCAACACTAAATATTTTTTAAACGTTCAGGACATTTTCTTGAAGAAACAAATATTTGTGATGGGCAGATAAGGAGAGAAATGTAAAACAGCTTACAGAAGCCTCTCCCACCTCATTCCCTTCTTTCTAGTTCCCTCCTCACGGTAGGGATAGCTCTTAACGAGTTAAAACACCAAAATATAATTTGCCAATACTTTGCTGTACATTCTTTTTCAGGAAAAGTAGACAATATTTTTTAGGAGTAACCTTAGACACACAGAAAAGTTGAGTGGGAGGCACAGAAGAACCCACATACCCTGTTGCCTCAGTAGGGCACATCGTTCTCGGTTATCATCCCACGCAACAAAGGAGTGCTCCCTGCAAGCCAGTGGGTGGATCCACGCGACCCAGGTGTGCCATCCGAAGGCCAGGGCTCATTAGGGCTCACATATGTGCCATACAATCTATGGGCTCTGACAAACATAACAGGACGTGTGCACCATGATAAAATGATACACGATATCTTCACCACCTGAAAAGTCCCCTGCGCCACATTTCGTTCTTCCCTCCCTTGTAACCCCAGCCAGCCCCGGCCTTTTAACTACCTCAGGAGTTTTTCTCTTTTCAGATCATCATCTGGTTGGAATCACATAGCAAGTTGATTTTTCATACTGGCTTTTTTCACTTACCGATGTCGAAGATTGCTCCCTGTCTTGTCATGGGATTGTTTTAATTGGTCTTCATATTTTCTTTGTTGTGCTTTCGACAGCTAAGTCATGTGTGCTCTGCCTCTTGTAATAAGTGTCTCATTTTCACCTTTACAGAGTTCCAGCTCCTTTTTATATCTTCCCTCACCATTCTGCACAGAAACTAGTACTTACTGTGGAATCATTATATCCTTGCATAGTCCAGCACTTAGATATTCTACCAAGGTAATGCAACCAGTTTGACAAATATGCTAAATTTTCTGTCCCTAACTACATGATAGTAAGACATTGCCTATTTAAAGTAATAATGATTAAATGTGAATACATCATTCCTTTGGTTCTATTTAATCCTTGATCAAAACAAACAAAAATTTGTTGCCCCCTTCACGTGAAAGTAGATTCTAAATTTTTCTGTGAGGCGTCTGAAAATGTGTTTATTCTGATCTCAGCCAAACTGAAGGCATGAAGTGTTCCTATGACAGAGTTGGCCCTTGGTGATCTAAATAGTTAGAAGAGACAGGGAGAAAAACTGTCATTAGTAGTACAAACTAACAGATCAGTGTCTACGAAAAATAAATGGTGCTAAAGTGACAATTTTTGTAAATAAAGAAAATTAAAGAACTAATCCCATGATTCCAAGAAATTGAGTACTCCCTGTGGGTGACATTGTTTCCTCTGAGAATAAAAGCTTGCAATTTGCAGACATGATATCTGTGATCCCATCACTCGGGAGGCTAAGGCAGAAAGATCAAGTGTGTAAATTCAAGAGACAAGCATTTAAATCTGGGTTATCCAGCAAATTGAAGACCAGAACAGACTGTAGAGTAAAACCTTGTCTCAAGAATGTCTGAAGATGTTTACAAATTTTTACTCTTATCCACACTTTTATCCAGTTTTTAGTTCTGGAATAGTTCCATATTAAGCAACGTCACTCTCAGCCCAGTTGAAGCCCTGCAGAAGTTAACCTGGTTTCCTTACCTACTATTAAGAGTAACACTTCTCGGTACTATTACAGAGTTTCTAACTTCTCCAAAGAAATTGACCCAAAGTCAGAAAAGAGCAAACATACACCTTTCAAATGTCATAGAAACACTGCCTTTTCTTTGTCTTGAAAAAAGGCATTTAACTCAGAAATGCGTCCATGTAAGTGTTTCTATGTAGATATTTTTATACGATCAATGAAAAATAGGTCATTCTATTCTGTGACTTCTTTTCCCCCTAGCACAATGGAAAAATGCTTGTAAGAAGCATTTTGTGTTATTCTCCTTGGTGGAATCTTATTTGTATCACAATTTCAAAAGTTGAACCTAATATGTTTAACATCTGTTCTCAGCTCCCATTTCTTTTGATGGACAGGTCAATTCAGACATTTGTGATTGCCTTGGGCAAATGGACGAGAAATACATACAAATCACCACTTTTGTCTAATTAAGGCTATATTCATGAAACAAATACAGATACAGTAATTCTTTGCTCCTAACCTCATTCTTATAGTAAATAACTGGAAGTACTTTTCATTGATTTTTTTTTTTCTTTTTGGAGACAGGGTCTTGCTTTGTAGTTCAGGCTGGCCCTGAGCTCACTATGGTGCCCAGGCAAGCCGCCGCGAACTCAGCAATCCTCCTGTCTCTGCCTCCCGAGTGCTGGGACTACAGGCGTGAGCCACCACGCCCAGCATTATATGTGGTAACCGGGGATCGAACTCAGGTCCTTACGCTTGCGAGGCAGGCGCCGGAACCACTGAGCTAACCCTCGGGCCCTTTTCATTGATTTTTGAGTATTATTCTTTACAACTAAAATAAACTATCATCATATATTACTTTTTTCTTCTGATTACAAAGGAAAAACTTAGGCATCATCCAAAGGAAAAAAAAAAATGAAGACAGTTGACCTAGGTGTTATGGGTGGTTTTTGTGCACCACCAAGAAAGCAAATCTCAGCTCCACTTGCAATTCATTTTGACTGCACAGGTCAGACTCATGGCTGTATTACCTGACTCCACTGCACAACAGGCACTTCCTTCTGGCTGAATGACTACACAGACATAGCAGGATCAAAAGCAGAGCTCACAATCACCTTCACGGGAGCCGAATACTCCGCCATCACTGTTAAGAGTGCTATTCAGTATATCCATCAACTGCACTCCAATATGTCCTGGCAGCAATTCAGACCATTCGATTTGCAAAGACAGAGAGCCCACTCGAGGCCCAGCAAATCACTCTCTACCATAATAATCGCATCTAGCTCTGGCGCTCAGTCCCAGCCCATTCTCCCCAAATGAACAAATAAAACGATGGGGGGAAAATGTTTCTTGGCAACAGCTTCCATCTGAATGGTGACAACAGCTGCTTCAGCAGATGTTCTTCATATGAGATAACACCTGTGCTCTTGATGATCGGGTTTTTACTAAATCCATCCTTTTAGGTGTATTAAAACTATTTTAATACAATTGTGTAAATCCAAAGGAAATATTGGGTTAAACAAGAACATCAATGGCATTAAAGGGACAGCATTCACTTCTACCTTTTAATAACCATGTACTTTCAAATTTTAACACCTATTATAAACTTACAGTCACATCCAGAAGGACAATCAGTTCTATCCCGCAGTCTGCTAATGGAGAAGTGGTTTAAATAAAAGGAATGATATTCAACAAAATGTATGCATAATTTTAAACCAGGGTGATTTTAATGTTTTCTTCTGCTTCAAATAATTTTTAAGGGTAACATCCTCTTTTTCTAAAAGTAGTTTTCACCTGAGAAATCAAATTACTCAATAAGTACCAATTAAGCCTTACATTTGCTTATATAAATATGTAAATAGGTTGGTAATAAATACAATGTTACTACCGACATTGATATATTTTAGTACCTTGAAGAAATTTAAATTCTTTTTTTTTTTTTTTTTGAGACAAGGTCTCGCTTTGTAGTTCAGGCTGGCCCTGAGCTCATTATGTAGCCCAGGCAAGCCTCAAACTCAGCAATCCTCCTGCTTCTACCTCCCGAGTGCTGGGAGTACAGATGTGAACCACCATACCTGACATTGTGGTGTGTGGTACTGATTGCTGGTGGGCGTGAGTCAGCATGCCCAGTATTGTTGTATGTTGTTACCGGGGATCGAACCAGGGACCTTGTACTTGCTAGGCAGGTGCCAGAACCACTGAGCTAAAAATCTCTGGCCCAAAAATTTAAATTCTATGTTAAGCTGTTTTCCTTCCTTCTTTGCTTTATTTTGTATATTTAAGATCACTAAGTGTTCTTTGAAGAATTGAAATTTTACTATTCTGTAATTTCCTTCCTTTTCCCAGATTATTTCCTTTGCATTGAAGTCAAATTAATCTAATATTAATGTTAGGTTTGGTCTTTTTAACTGAAATAGCAGTGTTATCAACCTTTGTGCAAACTATATTTTTAAGAATATCTTTTATGCATGTCATATACTGGTAAAAGTTCTCAACGTTGAGCGTAATCGTGATGTGTATACATAATGTACTAATAAAGATTCAAATAAAAAATAGAATATTTTTATGCATGCTGCACTTTATTTTTAATTTTTATCAAAATTGTGTAAATGCATTTTAGTTTTAATTTGTATTATTATATATAGTTACAGCACATATTATTGTATTCAACGTGTAGAATTGGTCATGCGCACAACACATCTCAATTTTTTTTGTTTCCCTTTCTTTCTCCCTTCTCTTCTTCCTTCCCTTCCTCTTCACCTTCCACCTCTTAGTCGCCTTTCCAGTTGCAGAAGATCTAACCCCATGTGTTCTATTACCTATTATTTGTTTTGCTCTTTATTTATTTATACTTTTTGTTTTTTTATGTGAGAAACCATTAGATATTTACTTTTGTGCTTGATTTATTTCACTTATCACTTTGGTCTCAATATCTATCTGTGACCCACCAATTACTCAAAATTATCCTTCCATACTGTATAGTAGAAACCATGTAAATTTAAGAAGTACAGTATGATATATTGTTATACATACACATGGCAAGTGTGCAAACAATTTAACATACCTGTGTTGTATATTATTTTTGTTTTTTAGTAAGTTAATACTTCTTATGTACTCAGCAAAACTCAAGTAGAAATATATTGTTATTAACTTTAGTTCATATGCTCTACATTAAATGTTATAATAGATTGTGTTCCCACAAAGCCTCATGTGATTAAAGGTGGACTTTCAGAGGTGGCTGGATCTAGGATGTGTGATGCTGGGATGAAGGATGTGTGATTACTGAATTATCCCACTGATTGGTTTGGCATAGTTTTGGGTGTGAATATTGGGAAGGCCCACCCTGTGTGTGGGTGGCACCACTTAAAGGGCAGGTAGTCTGGATGGATATAAAGGATCAGAAAGAAGCAAGGCGGCTGCTGCTGCTGCTGCTGCTGCTGCTGCTGCTGCTGCTGCTGCTGCTGCTGCTGCTGCTGCTGCTGCTGCTGCTTTGCTACTTCCCTGCTGTGCTGCCTTCTTCCAAACATGAACTGTTTCTCCTCTGCAGTCCCCCTTTGCCACCCTGCCTTTGAAACTACACTGTGACCTACAATAAACCTTTCCTCTTTTAACTATGAATGTCAGGTATTTTGTGACAGAAATGAGAAGAGTAACAGACAAATGTCTAAAACTTATTTGTTTTATATAGCTAAAACTCTGTGCTCTTTAAATGACCTCAACTCCCTCTCTTCCTGCTAAAAACCACTCTACTGTCTGCTTACCTGACTTTGAAAAGTTTAGATTCTACACAGAAGGCATCTGGTGTTTGCCTTTCTTTGTGTCTGCAATTTCACTTAACATCCTATTTTTCTAGGTTTGTGCATAGTGTTAAAAAATGGAAGAATTTCCTTCTTTTAATACTGATTAAGATCTATATATAATATTAGTACATTATTTATATTCTATTATTAAAGACACTATAAATTGTTTGTTCTATATGGGCCTATAGATCATTTCCATACTGAGCCATGATAAATAATGTGGTAGTGTACATGAAAGCAGATATCTCTCTTTGAGAACATTTCTCATTGTGATGTCCTGCAGTGTGTTAATGTGAGACATCTATGTGTAGCACATGACTGTAATTCAGAGTCCGCTCCTGAGTAGCTATTCACGAAGAATGATTTTTTTGCATATCTGCAACTGTCTGAACATGAATACTCATAAAACCTTCATATATAATCAGATTGAAAGCATTCTGAGTTTTCATCAACATGTTAATAGTTTAAATTTTTATGATGAGGTAAACGACAATGTGAAGAGTACTGTATATATTTATGAACAAATCTGCATCTCAAAAATGTTCTTGTTAAAATGTTTATGTAAAAAGAGCATTGTATGATTCTCATTGTGTAAAATCCTAGAATATGCCAACTAATATATAATAACCCAAATAAAATAATATTAGTGGTTGCTAAGGAATAAGGGTAACATAACAGAACGCATTAGGAAGGAAGGATAACAAATGAGAGAAAGGTATGTTTTGCAGTCAATAGATTTAGCCATTACCTGCAAAATGGAATTGGCTTCTTAAATGTACATATGGTAAAACACCAAATTTTACTGCTTAAATACATATAATTTAATATATACCAATTATACACTTATGAAATTTTGACAAACATTAAATATTAAGTTGAAATTTCAAGTTGAAATTTCAAGTATGTCTAGATCAAATTAAAGCAAGTCAACTTAATATGTCATAAGTAGAACAAGTCTTTCAATACAGAGCTACACATAACTGTCATTAGATCAGCATTGGTACATGAACACAGCAGCATCAGGGAAGGCCAGTGAGATTCAGGTAAGGCAAAAAGCTACAGAAAAGCTCAGCAAGAACAGCTTCTGAAGCTGTGTGGCTGCTCATGCTATGGCACCGAGATCTACTGAAAACCTTGAGTCTGTTGTACATCAGGATCATCATTATCCAGTCAGAAAGAGCACATATTTAATTCTCAACAATCCATTTTTCATTCCATCCCAATTACCAAGCCTCTTGCAAGAAGTATTTTTTTTTTACTCTTGAATTCAAAGATTTTTTTTAAAGTGTGCTCTTTATTAGACTTACTATTCCTGAAAACTAAAATTTTAACTTCATGGATAACTATCAACTCCAAATTCCACACAATTTGAGCTTTTATAAGAGACTTTCTTGAAAGAAAAGGTAGGAGTTATTCTTTTTGAAGATTTTACCAGAGGCACTTATACTGAAAAAGAACTTCAAAAATGAGAAATGACAGAAAAGTGGTTGTAAAATGTCACTGATTGGCCCAAGAGCTTCCAAGTAACAGTCCCTGATCCTATGAAAAATCAATTCTTTTAAAGACAGGTAATCCGAGAATATGTAAGCACCTTTGAGTGATGGAACAGCTGTCTTGAACACTTTCCTTTCATCTGTGTATAACAGAGGTATATTGATTGCTCCTTGCCAACTATATTTTCGATGACCTCTCTGCAACCAACATGATAGCACAGTGTCACTTTCAACACTCTTCATACCAACTCATGGCGTCAGCTGGCAAAACAAAAGCATGGCTCCTGGGAGCAGGGCTAACTTCATTGGAAAAGACAGGGGTGACTCAGAGACATGACTTCAATATGCTGAACTGTCTGTTATAAAAGCATGTCAACAAATATGCTAAAGAAATAAAACATTGCATTGTTTCTATACTATATATAACAATACCACCATGCTTCGCAACGTTAAGACTTTGCATTTCCCTTTTCTGTACTTTGAGAAGTTTCTCTTAAAATTACAATGTATTCCTGGTCCAGTGGCACCCAGAAATTATCCCAGCTACAAGGAAGCTGAGGCAAGAGGATCACAAATTTGATCCCAGCCTGAGAAATGTAGTGAGATTCCTGCTTAAAATAAAATAAAATAGACCAGGAATGTAGCTCAGAGTCCTCTAGTTTTAGTTTTTAATCCCCAGTAACTCACACAGAATTATAATATAAATTAGGTCATAAGACAGTTAAAAGCAACAAAGAAACTCAAAACGAGAAATCAAGAATGATAAGGACTAACCTCTGTGGGAGAGAAATTAGAAAACAGAACTAATTCTTGTGAGCTCAGTGTGATACAAGAAGCAACATCCTGTACACCTAAGCCTACATATTTCATAACTATATATTTTAATTATATTCCATTCGTGAAGGTTTTGCTTATGAAATGAGAAACACATTCATGTCACAAATTATCCTTTCATGCAAATAAAATAGATAAGAGCTATTGAGTTTTGTAAACATAAGTATGATTAAGTGAGAAATTAAAGAGAGAATATATTGTGATACATTAATAATTCTGATACAGTGCAACACAACTAATGACATAAATCTCTAGTTACTATGTAATAATGAAAATTTCAATTACTTTTCAATTCAAAGAAATATATGTGAAAATTTTCCTTTTCTTTCATGACAGACAACAGTGTTCACTTCTGTGAACACAAGAGTTTTTCAGGTTTTCTCAGTGGATTTTAGGGTTTCCCACACAAGCACAATATAGGTACATGGTAAATTTCACTGATTCATTTTTTGTGGTGATAGTAAAGTTATTACCACCAAGCTACTATTCCTGTTCATTTTTTCTCTTCACAAAGGATTCTTCCAGTAGTAGCATCATTTTTTTCCTTTCTCTAAAATGAAATGATTATATGCATTTATAAAGTATCTATGACAGGAAGACATAATTGACATACAAAAAATGAAACCTACCTACTATATTCAAATAGTTCACCATTATTCATAATAATAAAAGCATAAACAGAAAACTGCAGAAAAGAATCCCATATGTAAAAAATACTGTTTTGTACAAAATCTACATGTGTCTCCCTTATTGTTACTGTTATTATCTAAGAATTAAGAGTATTTTGAGCAGCTAACCTTAGTTGATTCATATTATGATCATTTCTAATTTAAGCCAATTAAGAGAAGTTTAACAAATAGATGCTGAGACATATCCACCTGCCAAATCACAGAGTAAGTCCTGATATCCAGGGAAAAGCCACATTTAATGTTTGAATGTGTAACATAAGTCTAATGTTTTGACTGAATTTGAGTGAAAGTCAAGAATTTTCTAAAGTCGGTGGAGTATAATATGTCACCCCTGAACATGTGTGTGTGTAAATGAGTGTGTGCTTGTATGGGTATGCAAATGCAGATCACAGGCTTCAGTTGAAAGCATTGCCTAGCCACACAGCTCAGCTTTCCCAAACGGGGTCATAGACTGAAGACGTCTGGCTTACTCTGGTCTTGCCCATTATAGCCCATGATGTGATTTGCTTCATTTCTCGACTTGCAGCCCTAACAGCTCACAGTGTTGCTATGATATAGCAGGAAGAAAACCCTTAATAAAATGCATCACATAAAGCCTAGTCAATGGAAGAGCCCAAAAGCTGTATAACACAAAGTATTCTGCCATTCCTCCCTTCTGCCAACTCACAGTTCTATCAACCTTGACATCACAAGAGAATCCTAATCAAGAATGTCTATGCAGGAGATGCTTCGTGGAAGGGGGTCTATTGGGAATATGGTTAAAAAGCAAGACTTGATGAGCTATCTTGATCCTGAATTTGCATCGCATGTACTTGAATATTAATTCGACTGCATACCTAAGTAGATAAGGATATTCAAAGTGGCTTTAGATGGTTAAGGAAGGAGGCGCTAATGGATATCTTGACCATGTTTTAGCTGCTCTCAAGATATCCCCCAACATACACCCCCACACAAGTACTCATTAGTGAAACCATAGGCCAGGAACATAATGAGCAAAGAGACCACAACCAAAGATGTGGGATTTCAGAGTATTATTTTTTCATTCTTTAACATCAGTAAAATTTCAAGAATATCTAGTTTTTGTTTTTCTATTCTGCATTCTTCCAACAATATAATTTTATTTTGACTTTACCAAGGATTGAAAGATCAAAGTAATAGTAAGTGTTGATTTAGATCTCAAACATCACAAGGCATACCTTCTGTCAGTGAAATACAATTAGAATTATTATTCTCAGTTTTTCTAAAGACCTAAATTATTCTGTAAATTATCTCCTTAAAATGCTCATCATTTTACTGATTGGGTCCCTTAAGTAGTTCAGTCAATGAAACAAATCACTAATGGTGATTACGATAACCCACACTTTAGAACACAGAGTTGAGGAACAACTTCTAAAAGTCCCAGAAAATACAATGTGAAGCAATACATTCCTGGGACATTTACATATGTCTTTTTATTTGTCAGGTTAGTATAACAGTTGAAAGTGGAAGGAAAACAGTGTGAATCTTTGAGTATAAAAATTGAGAAATGATGTGATCTTTTAAAAGCAGCAAGTATACCTTTATCTCTAGGTTTTAAAATGATGAGGATACACAAGTTTTTATTCCTTGAATCTGTGCTATCCTTGGACAAAGTCATAAACTGCACTCCTTTTGAGACGAGGATGACACTCTAAATCTCTTGTTTTCTACAAGTCATATGATAACAAAGAATAATGCAATCATTGGTTTCCTTTCCTGTTGGGCCTTCAAAACCATGGTAGTAACTGTCATTCCTGTCACCAATTACAACAGTTTTTAATAATTCTGTGATAATAGTGATAAGAATTCATTATCTTTCTACCTTCTAATAAACAGTAGTAGACAACTGTCATGTGGTAAAATAACCAAAGAGTATGAAACAAAAGCAGACTGGAGCACTGTAGATGCACCAGACAGTTGCTGTTATTATATATTGTTATTCTAAATATTTTGCTTCACAGCCTTTGCAAATTGTAAACATTTTGTAATTTTTTTGCATTCTAAAGAAACATCATCTGCATACATAATTTTGGGTCCTTATTTTGCTTTTGTTTGTTTATTTCTCAATACAATGCAAAGTCACAAACCCTGCTTCAGCTTCAATGTCAGCGCCTCTCTCTAACCAGGAATAACTGCCGCAGTTTGTTGGGACTGCATCTCATTGTATTATTTCCTTGTGCATAAATCATGAGCTGATAAATTTCTTTCATATTTATCAAGTGCCATTTATTACAGGACTAGAGAAGAGCTGTCACACTGTCTTAGAGGTGCCTTCTTTCTCAAATGCTTTAGATTTTATTCTTCGGAGAATCACCTATGCACTTGCCTGATTTGCACATAGCTTCATTAATTCATTCATTCGTTCGTTCCTATCTGCACCGTTGGGGACCTTTCCAGTCGGCCATTGGGCTACATTTCCAGGATTTATTTTATTTTATTATTGAGCAGGATCTCATTCAGTCACTGAGCTGCCAATGCTGGCCTCTGCCTGGGGACCCTCTTGCCTCAGCCTCCCTGAGTGCTGGGATTATAGGTGTAGGTCGCATTTACTTCATGTTTCACTTGTCCACACATATTTCTATTTTCTCCCTCCCCAAGCTCAGTGTGCCTCAGTATCTGTCTTCTCTTTTCACAGGCTAATAAAGTTCTGTTTACTTAAATTAAAGGTATTTCTTCCCTAAAATGAGATTTAGAATACGTGTACCATTGACCTAAGAATTCAACTCCTTCACGGTGGCTGTAACTCCAGTTGGTCATTCGAAGGCCCAGGCTCCTCTGCGAAGCCTTCAAAGTCTCTCTCCTGTATAAAAGGCCACCATCTCATCCAGGCACATCTGCATCCTGAGAGAGACACTGGCCCAGGATTTCTCAATTAACCCCACACAGGAAAAGATGTTGTCATGTTTCCTCTAGAGCTCTTTAAGGGTTAGATCTGTGTCTAAGACCATCTGGAAGCACAAGCAGCCAGCACTTGTGTTGTAACTCAAGACTTTGGTCACAAGTTAAAACTAATGTTCAGGTTCTAATCCAAGTGGTGTGTATGTCAGGCTGGTGGTAACTTGAGGCTCCACTATCATCAGTTATCTCAGTCAGTGTTGGCCATTGGTGGACTCTGGGTCCCCTTCACTATAATTATGTTGCGATAGAATGAATTACCATCTCCAAAAGTAGGACCCAGTGACTACATTTGAAGTATTCACTCAAAGGAATTTTAAGCACATGTAACATTTAGGGCCATGTTTTATGAAATTAAACTTCTTTCTGATCACAAACTTGTATTTGTCATGAAAGACAGTTGGTAGAAATATTTCTCTTTTGTTCTCTTTCATCATCTACTTCTATTAGAAAAAAATCGGTCCAGAACTTTTCCTTTCCAACATGAGTTACATAATTCTTCCAATGTTCAAATTCATAAGCAAAAGAAATTTAAATTATTTCTTTCATTTTAAAAATGTCCACTGTTTGAAAAAAGTCATCTTATTAATTACAAAAAAGCAAATAGATAACTTTAATACAGAATACATAGCTCAAATTTTATCCCAGTTCTGGCCATTGTGTGTTGAACTTAGGTCTTTACACTGCTGAAGCCAGAGCTCAAGAGCAGCCATGTCAGCCCGATTTGCCTGCACTCAAGAAGGCCAAGGCCAAAGTGTCCAGTGGAGCCGATTCAGTGCAGTTTAGCAATTGGGCGAAGTCCTAGCCTTGCTCATGGTTACTTTAGATATTTTCCTTCTTCAGTTAAAAGTGCTTTAAGGAAAACACTCAGTTTTCAAGTGTTGCCTTGCAATTGGATCTATCCTTCTTCCTCTGGAATCGGAGATAAACATTACCTTTGTCTTATATAAACCAATACAAGAAAAAAGGAAGCTTTTCTTCCTTGCATTTCCCATCTTCCAAGCTATCATTTTCATCTATGTTAATGCTGTTTTAATTAACTCGAAGTTGATGTTTTTTAATTAACTAGAACTGAAAAGTTTATGGTTGCTTTTTAAAATATTTATGTATAGCCAGTTTTATTGAATTGGAAAACTAACTTAGGCATTTTTTTTTACTTAAATCATCTTTCATTTTATTTTAATTGCATGTGTTCTTATAATGTGGCTTCAGCAATGAAAGCAAAGTGCATACTTTTATCAGTTAACAACTTTTTAGTGAAAAGGACAAAAAAATTTATTTAACACTCATCCTTTAATTTGAAAGAGAATTTGAATAGAGAAAAGAAACTTCATAGTGATATTCAGTGGTTAGATTTCCCTCTATTTTCCTAGACAGAAATGTTCTGATATAAGCAAGGATGCCCACCCAGGGCTCTGGTGCACTCCACCAGGCTCCATTAGCCCACAGAGGAGTCCAGGCATCCCTGAAGATGGGAGCCGCAGCCAGCAAGTGCCACCTGAAAACCAGATCCATTTCCAGAGATTTATTTAAAGCTCATGAAAATCATGAAAAATCAGTTATTACTTCCACAGGGCCCATATAATTAAAATTGTCTGTGTCGCTGATATGCTGCTGAGTGAGATTTAGAGACAAAGTAATATTGCTATAAAATGACATAGTCACAGATTTCATTATTGTTGTCCAGGGGAATCATTTGTCTTTCTACTGTATCCTCTTATGATTGCTCATCTGTAACTGATCAGATGTTGAGTTGCAGAAAGGAGGCCTAATCCCACTCGATCCCAGTTACACTAATCATAATGATCACCACGTATTACAACCTGTTAGGAGTACCTGCTGGCCAAGGTTATGAAGGAATTATAATCCTTAGAGTACTTTCCGCACGGCTCCCTGTAGGTGTGTGGACTTCACAGTACATGAAACTGAGTTGAAAGGAATTCAGTGAATTGCTTGGGATCAAATAGCTGGGAAGAGACTCCAAAGATTTAAATTTATGGTATCCACAGAACCACAAGCTTTTGACTTTCTTGTGTTCATCTTGCCACCCCAAGGAGGTCGGGATTTTCCTGGGAAAAATTAAGTTAGTTGTTACTCTTTCCAACTGTTTATGCCAAATCTTTGCTGTAACATAAGATGGTCACTTTAGTTGACTAGAAAAATAATACTAGTTGAACATACATGTATTACTCCCAATAAAGGGATTGGTGATATTTCAGAGATAAATTTGTTCTCTGTAGGTGACAGAAAAATACTCATATTCTGAAACATACCAGTGCTGAATTATGTAACTATGACTGTGCCGATTTACTGAGCACATGTGTAATCTCCTTCAGTACACTGAGGAATGTCCATACAAAAATAGACAAAGCTCTGATGTCATTCTTGAATTAAAAAGCTAAAAGATTTTTCATCAGTTTTGATAAGCCTGTGATGATTATATTAACCATATCTCCCCCAAAGGTGGATTGATGGGGTAGACACAAAGTGGAAAAACCATACACTCACATTAAATATATTTTAGAAAATTCTTACTGATTTGAGAATATGCTAATCTATAAAGGTAAATTAATAGTCTATAAAACTAATGTGTCATATATTTATAATTATACAGGCATGAATATATTCACATATTTACTAAAATATGTTCAAAGAAAACATATTAAATAATTATTCCAGGCTTGAATAGCTACAGATAACTTATTTTCTTTTTATGAAATTTTCTATTAGCATTTCATTTTTCCACTGTCATAAAATTCATTACAAAAAAGGGAAAACATTACATAAACATTTGTAAGATCTAGAATTCATTTTCAAGAACCTAAAATTTAATAGCACCTCAGACTCAAGTAGCTTTTTTCTTTATATCATCTGACTCTAATAACTTTAAACTTTATATTTTCTTTTCATAATTTTTTCAAACACAGAGGCAACTTGCTTCTGTCTTCTACTTTTTGAGCATGATAACAGTTTGCCTAAGTATGGTGCTATTACGATTTGCATTGTCATTCTTGGTTGGAATTGCCATAATGATAAGAATTTAAATGTATATATTACTCCAAGAAAAAGAAAGTCATTTAAATAAAAAATAAAATTTAAGTTTACATTAAATTGTAACAGTCAAAAGTCAAGGCAAAATAAAGCAAAATTAATTATAGACATTATCTTAAAAGTCAGCCTGATTCTCCACATTAAAAAAAAACAGAAATAGTCTATTTCAGCTCCAAATTAGTTTTTATGAAGAAACAATGCATCTCTTTTAATCTACTAACACTGAAAATGACTAAAGTTTTAATAAATGTATTTAGTAAATGAGCAGAAAATTGCTGATATATATATTTTTTAAAGATATTGAATTTAAGGTGGTTTAAAATAATTAGATACATATACTTGTTTATTAAGGAAGTTCAGCTTGGGAGATATAATCATATTTGAATATTTAATTATAAAATAGGTCCAAAATGTTTATTAACTGAACATACTGAATATAACTGTTCTCTACTTTTTCAATAATATTTGAGGTTTAATTTTTGAAATTATATTTTGAGTAGAAACATTTCAGAATATTTTTGTTCATTTCTAAAAGAAGTAAATATTTAAGTCCTGACTGTAACCATTTTTTTTCAATAGTGAAGACTGAATACAGGGCCTTCACGCTGAGTCACATGTCTAGCCAATAGATTAGTTACTTAGTTTTTTTTATTGCATCATCATTTTGATTTTGAGTTATATCTCATACTTACCAAATGTGTGATACACAGAAGATACTCAATATTTTGTAAATTAATGACTGAACAGAAAATAGATGAATGAAATGAAAGCCTCAGACAACACTGCCTACTTATAGGCCCTTAGGAATTCTAAAAGTCTATCAGAGGACATATAAAAAAGAGAACTGTAATTACTTACTTTCTATCTGATAATGTCTGGTATTGTGGTTCTTTATGCTTTTATAATGTTAACACTAAATGATTACCTATTTCCTAATGGTAACTGGTGATTGCTGAAATGATTCATAATTTCTGAATTTTTACTGATGTGTATTTTTTAAATTGAGTTTACTGATACATTTTATATAGACATTATGATCACATCCATTAAAATCTGTACCTGTACACAGCATATCTTGATT
>PVIC010042063.1:0-15879 GCA_004025085.1 Thryonomys swinderianus | reverse complement strand
GGGGCCGGAGGGTTAGCTCAGTGGTTCCGGCGCCTGCCTCGCAAGCGTAAGGACCTGAGTTCGATCTCCGGTTACCACATATAATGCTGGGCGTGGTGGCTCACGCCTGTAATCCCAGCACTCGGGAGGCAGAGACAGGAGGATTGCTGAGTTCGCGGCGGCTTGCCTGGGCACCATAGTGAGCTCAGGGCCAGCCTGAACTACAAAGCAAGACCCTGTCTCCAAAAAGAAAAAAAAAAAAAATAGGGCAAAGACTCTGAAACACACACAGGACTGATTTCAAATTCCCCTAAGAACAACCAGTTACAAATACATTTGAAAAAGATTACTTAGGTATTCACCTCCGTGTCTCATCTCCACAGGCTTTTCAGTCCCCTTCACTGTGGTTGAGCCAAACCCCGAGGCTTCGTCAACACAGGTGGCCCACAGGTGTCCAGGCAAAGGTTGGTTCTGGGCAGTCATCACATATTTCCATTGCGGCTTTGCTGGAGCAGAGCTGAGAAACTATAGACAATTCCTGAGAAGCAAGCGCCTTGAATCCTTTCTGAAATCCTGGCCGCTCGCGGACCGACAGCCTCAGAAGGGCCTGTGCTCTGTGGCTTAAGGAACCCTCACCCAATCACTTCTAAGCCTTTTGGCTAAGATCAAGTGTAGGAACCCTCACCTGGAGCAAACAGGGGCTCCAGGGCACAGAGCAGGGGCCAAGCATCCCCACAGATGTTTCGCATTGCAGTAACTGGAGTCTGCTATCACCGCATAACGTTCATTCTACGTCTGCACCTGAGCCTCCCTTTTCCTTTTTATTTGGACGTCAGGTTAGACTAGAGTTCACTCTTACCCGAATGGAAAGATACACTGACATTAACAAAACTGAGGAAGAGTCGCGTGAAAACCCAAAAGAAAGTCGGGCCTCTCTCTTAACCTCACAGCCCAGCCCAGGTTCCTTGGTCACACTGCCATCAGTGTAGCCATAAATAAATCAAGCCTGATTTATGCTTGTCAAAGTAAACGACCAACAGACACTTGACAGCTGAGTCTTGGTTTCTGCAATCACTTTTTTTTTTTTGAGACAGGTCTCGCTTTGTAGTCCAGGCTGGCCCTAAGCTCACTATGTAGCCCAGGCAAGCCTGGAACTCAGCAATCCTCCTGCCTCTGCCTACCGAGTGTGTGTGTGTGTGCGTGTGCTCAGGTAATTTAAAAAAGTTACAGGTGCACATGGCTAATCCCAGTCATTAACGCTTTAGGCAGCCTTTCTTCAATTCCAAAGGGACAAGTTCTTTTCTCATAGAGGAAGAGTTACGGGCTCAGTTTCCGTCTAAATCCACAGAGTAACAAGACCTTCCCAAACCTACTGCTTCTCCTGAGCCTGGGGTGGGCTTTGTGAGGGCAAAGTGGAGCCGCGTTCGGCCTGGCTCCTGCGGGGCGGCTCGGTGGCCCTGAGCACTGCCAGTGCCCAGGACAGAGAGGGATGCAGCCCTTGGGGCTGGGGAGCCCAGGGCCAGGGCGCCTGGGGCGGGCAGTTAGCAGGAGCTGCGATGCCTTACTAACCCTGCCTACAGGCTTCTCACTTTTTTTACTTACTCACCTCCCTTCCTTTTCTTTTCCTGTCCAGATTGTTCTAGGAAAAAAAATTACACAGAAACAGAAAAAATTAATTAAAAGTAAGAAGTTTATTAGCTAGAGCTTTTGCACTGCAAGAACCAGAAATTCAACTGCATGTTAAAGGGGGGGGGGGGCTGGGATTTTCCTGGCCCAGAGGGAGCCACAGAGGAGGAATTGTCTCAGGGATGACTCAAAGGGTTCATTGCTGGGGGCTGTGCTAAGTCTCCCCACTCAGGGTGCTGTCCTAAGGTTCCAGGCTAGCTGTCCCTGAGGCAGGCGCAGCTCCAGGCCGACCACCTATGGCCTTGGGCCAAGAGTCTGAAGGACGAACTCAGTCAGCTTCAGAAAGAATCCCAGGGAAGGACCCTGATTGGCCACCCAGGACTGCCCCCCCCAGCCCTCCCGTAAGACTGTGATTGGCTGAGCTGAGGCCCTTCAACCCTGAATGTTGCCCTGAGGAGGCAAAGTCCCTGGAAGGAAGGTAAAGCAATTAATGGGTATGACTCGTGGGGCTGTTGCCGAGCCAGGAACACAAGCTTGCTGTTGGGGGAGGGGGGCAGCTCTGACACCCCACACATTAGCCAGGCCACAAAGTACAAACAGTTCAGGAGCAACTGTTCTTGGATTAAAGACCAAACAAGAACTTTTCCGTAGGAATTTTAGCGCGCGCGCATGTGTGTGTGTGTGTGTTTAAATATCTCACAATATCGCTTCTCGGCCTTTTGGCTAAGATCAAGTGTAAATATCTCACATTAATTAACAACCATGTTCCCTGATCTTAGTAAAATGAGGTATTCTCCAATAGGGTCTCAGACAGTCCTCGCAGAAACATTCCAGGTAGAAACAGCCATCTCCACGGTGGTCTCTGGCTTCCTCCTGAGGGCCCTGTCTCCTCCCTCCTGAGCAGAAAAACCAAGCAGTATCCTCCTCGAATCCTGCATAATCCCTCTACTGTCTTCATCAGTATCCCTCTTTCCACCTTCTCCACGGTGATATCACTTTTGTGGGCCTCCACCTTCTTCTCCTGTTGCTCAATAATCTAGAAGTCACTCTAGAGAGTCTTCTGAAAGCAACACGTCCTATAAAACCAACAAATTTACTTTTATACCTGACGCATAGTATCACTTCAGCAGAGAGCTGAAGGTATTTGCAAATATGCAAATAATATTCTCAAAGCAATGAACATTATTTACAGATGATGGAAAGGGGAGTGCAGAGAGAGAGAGAGAGAGAGAAAGATGGTTCATGTGATCATGAGGCTGTTAAGTCTGAAATTTGTAGGACAAACCAGCACAGGCTGGAAATTGTGGCAGGAATAGTTGTAGTTTTTTTTCTTAAGACAGGGTCTCCCTTTGTAGTTCAGACTGACCCTGAGCTCACTATGTAGCCCAGGCAAGCCTCGAACTCAGCAATACTCCTGCCTCTGCCTCCTGAGTGCTGGAATGACAGGCGTGAGCCACCAAGCCCACCATTGTGGTATGTGGTACTGGTGCTGATTACTGGTGGGCATGAGTCACCATGCTCGGCATTGTGGTATGTGGTGCTGGGGACTGAACTCAGGACCTTGCGTTTACAAGGCAGACACTAGAAACACTGAGCTAAATCCCCAGCCCGGTTGTAGTTTTGACCCCAGGGAACCTGTAGAATGACTTCTTCCTTGGGACTCCTCGTCTGTACGTTCGAGGTCTTTGGCAGACTGGACAACTTCTCGGTATGATCCGCCCCATACTCCATACATTAAATGTTAATCTCATCTTAAAAAACCCCCACACCTTTCCAGCAATATCTAGACTGGTGTTTAACCAATCAAAAGGGCCCCACAGCCTGGTCAGGGTGTCATAGAACATCGATCACCCCAAATGACCCATTAGACTAGTTCAGAAGGGCACCCGGAAGTCAGAAAAACCAGGCTCTCACCCACCTCTGGGAATTATTAGTCTCATGACCTTGAATAGATCCCCTGAGCGAGTTACTGAGCCATCTGAATCTTCTATCATGAGTCTGTGTGTAAAATGCTTCCTGTAAGACTCAGTGAGCTCACACAAACACACTGTGAGACAGGAAGTACTATATGCTTATGGTTTACTTTACAAGGTCAGTGAGGCTATCAGATATTTTCCTGCCTGTGTGTCCAACATGTACTGATTTCCAAGTCCCTGTGGGGGGATGGCACTACTGATTTGCCACTGATGGGGTGGCCTTGGACATACTCTGTCAGAGACAGGTTCTGTGGCTTGGCCTCACAATTTGCACTCAATACATGTTTATGGTCCAACCACAGAAAGAAAAGGCAGCAGTCTCTTCTGCTGACCACAAGAAGTTCCAGGGCCCTTTTCAGCTCTCGAAGGACCCAGAGAGAGGGACTAGGATGTCCTAGCAGGAGAGATGATGACTGCCGAGGAGCAGGACTTGGGAGCCATCCAGCCCAGCTGTCCTTTGCAGATAAGACACCAGAGGGTCAGAGGGGTGCATGACTGCCCAGCCTGGCAGGACCAGGGGCCTGGTTTCTACCCAGCACATTTCCACTCTCAGGAAATAGAGCAAAAGCTACTGTGAAAATCTCTCTCCTTACTGCCTGACATTTTTTTCAAGATAAATACCAGATGGATCAAACATTTAAATGTACAGTTCTTTGCATGTAAAACACTGAAGGCATAAAGATGCAGAAATAAATATGGGAGATATTTTAAAAATAACTTGGAGCCGGACATGGTGGCACATATCTGTAATCGCAGCATTCAGTAGGCTGAGGCAGGAGAATTGCCATGAGTTCGAGGCCAGCCTGGGTTACATAGCAAGTTTGAGACCAGCTTCAACTACATAGCAGAACCTTGTCTCAAAAAACAAAAACAGGGTTGCCGGGCATGGTGGCTCACGCCTGTAATCCCAGCACTCAGGAGGCAGAGGCAGGAGGATTGCTGAGTTCGAGGCTTGCCTGGGCTACATAGTGAGCTCAGGGCCAGCCTGAACTACAAAGTGAGACCCTGTCTAAAAAAAAAAAAACAAAAAAACAAACAGGGGCCGGAGATTTAGCTCAGTGGTTCCAGCACCTGCCTGGGAAGTGCAAGGTTCCTGGTTCGATCTTGGTAACCACATACAGCAATACTGGGTATGGTGACTCACGCCAGCCAGTAATCAGTACCACACACCACAGTGCTGGCATGGTGGCTCACCAAAAATAAATATGGGAGATATTTTATAAATAATTTTGGAGCCAGACATGGTGGCACATACCTGTAATCCAAGCACTCAAGAGGCAGAGGCAGGAAGTTTGCTGAGTTTGAGGCTAGCCTGGGCTCCATAGTGAGTTCCAGGCCAGCCTAATTACAAAGTGAGGCCCTGTCTCAACAAAACAAAACAAAATAAAACCCAACAACAAAACGTTGAAGTAGGAGGGACATCTTTAAATACGACAGAAACCCCAGTTGCCAAAAAAGAAAAATCAATAAAATAAACCACATAAGAAGGAAAAATTGTACATGGCAAAAAAGGTATGATAAAGTCAAAAGACAATAAAGTGGAAGGAAATGCTGATGATCATAGTTACTGATAAGGATCTAATTTCCTTAATATACTGTATGGAAAAGCTGGAAAAGAAAGGCACCAGAACGGACACAGAGCAACAGGCACGGTCACGTGGTATCGGTGGCCTGCAGACCAGCTGCCCTCTGGGAGGACAGAGCGACTGTCTGCAGACATCCCTGGTGGGCACAGCCCTTTCTCATCATTTTTGTGGCTATCTTGTGTCCTTCGGGGCATTCCAGATTGGGTCAGGTGACCGTGCAGGAGCCTTCTGGCTCTGGAAGCAGCCTGCATCTCATTGGAAAGCCATTGCTTACATAAACAAAATGTAATAAACACTAAAGACGATACACTAGGTGACCTTTGTGCACTGGAATACGAGGCAGGCGTCCTCAGGAGAAAGCGGACACTCTGCCGGTGAGAGGGACAGACCCGCAGGGGACACCACTAGCTGCCTGTTGGGTCGGAGCCCTCGAGCCGACCGCACCCCGTCTCCTGCAGGAGCTGTCTCCCCCCTCCTCTCCACGCCAGCTGGTGCCTTTGCTTCCCACTCAAAGAAAAACAGAGGTGCCCAGAGGAAAGCCTGCTCTCCCCGCTGCCTGCGACCGGTCCTCCGGGGAGCTGCGCGAGCCATCGCGGGCCCCACCTGAGGCCGGCCTCACCCGCCACAGCCCGGCCCCCCAGCGCACCAGCACTCGGCTCCCGTGGTTCGCGCTCCCCTTCCCCACGTTGCCCCTGCTCTGCCCGTCCCTTTGGTGGCTGGGATCGTGCCATCCGCACCCGAGCGTGCTGGGAAGACCCCGCTGTGAAAGGCGCCATCCCTTTCCTGACACCCACCCCCTCTGCCCCTGCCTGTCTGCTGGTTCCCCTGCTCAGGGAAGCTCCTCAGCATGGCGTCTACCACTCAGCGAACCCCGACTCTCCTGCGCTGCTCCTCAGCTGACCACCGGCCAACAGCCCACTTGGCTCTGGTAGAAGCCAAAGCCCTTACATCCGGATGCTAATCTTTCTCTGAGCTCGTTTCCTAGGGCTCTGTTCTCACCAAGCGTACCCCCGAATCCTTTCCCCAGCTACCCACCGGGCTCGCTCCCAGCACGGCCCTCAGATTTCTAATCAAGTGTCGGGGGAGTCTCAACCCAGGGCTGGGGCCGCCCAAAGTGAAAGCAGAGCAGAAGAAACCCCAGCCTCTCCCCGCCCCCGCCTGTCCCCACCCCCATCGGGCACCTGCCATTGGCCAAACCTGACTAGATACCAGTTGGCAAAAGATCTTGGGGCTGTAGTTCCCAGCAACGCAGAACAGGGGAGGACAGGAGCTGGATCTGTGAGCAAAGGCATGACTAAATAAACTCTACAACGACAGGAAAACTTACTCTTGCGCAGGCAAAAGAACAATGGACTTTGTAATTATGGGTTTTTTTTGAGACAGGGTCTCGCTCAGGCAAGCCTCGAACTCAACAATCCTCCTGTCTCTGCCTCCCAAGTGCTGGGATTACAGGCGTGAGCCACCACGCCCGGCACTGTGGTATGTGGTATTGATTGCTGGTGGGCGTGAGTCTCCACGCCCAGCATTGTATGTGGTTACCGGGGATCGAACTCAGGACCTTGCACTTGCGAGGCAGGCGCTGGAACCACTGAGCTAATCCTCCGGCCCTGTAATTATGTTTTTTTTTATGTAGCGGCAAAGAGCTACAATGAGTGGGGACAGAGGAAAACAAGGCAAGGCCTTTTGCACAGTGGTGCTGTTGGGAGCCTGTGTTGTAAGGACGTGAAGGGCCTTTTGCGAGCCCACACTACAGTCTCACTTGGAGAGTCTCTCTCTGCCATTCTCTCCCAAGGACTCATGGGATTCTCAAGAGTTATATTTAGGAACATTATACAAAATGCCTTTTGAGCCACATGGCATAAGGAGTTGGTAAAAATGCTGTGTCCTTGAGAACAACCCCGCGTGCCCGGGGCCCTTGCCCTGAGTGTCCCTGTGGGCTTTGTTGGTGCAGACACAGGCACTGATTGGTCCCAGAAGGAGAGGTGGTTGCTGGCCAGGTCCTGGGAACTCCTGGGAGGGAGACAGCTTCCTCTGATGGTGCCTCTCTGAGGCAGCCTGGGGGTTCTAAGACTGACCCTGAAATGGGGGTTGCCACCTGCCACTCTGTTTCCAAATAGTGCCCGTGAAGGGCACGCAATCATGTAAATGTTTTCTCCTGGAGTTTTGTTAAAAGCTCTAGATCCCAAGATGAGATGTCATCCGGAAAAGGACATGGGGACCAGGACTGGGTGAGCCACGCCTCAGATATACCCATCATGCAACTGAGGCCGAGATTTGCACTGCAGCGTAGCAATTTAGGACTCGTATAATCACCTAAAATGTCATTATTAGGACTCACTTGCATTATTTCATCGTGTCCCAATAAGTGGTCAAAAAAGTCAGGCCATCGTGGGACACAGACTTTCCCAGGGCCTGTGGCTCTGCATGCCCAAAATTGAGACCCGATACACAAAGACCTTTAGTCAAATTCTGCAACTTGGGAGCCCAGACCTCCCAGCGGCAGGGAGGCATTGTGGAGCATTAGAACAAAAGTCACAGGAGGCTCCCCATAAAAAAGTTATGGAGGCAGCTGTTGGCAGAAGCAAAGTGCGGATTCCTAGCTCCTGCTGCTTATGCAGCTGCTGCACTTAGAAAGGGCATGTGATTGCTGGGATTACCTGTTCATTTGCTTAGCAGAGAGACACCTCTCCACTGAGGTGTGCTGCATGGTCACATATGCCCTGTTTGCTAAACCTGTCTCTCTGGGACGCTGTTGCTCTGGGAGCGCACGTTTGGGCACTGAGCTGGCCACGACCCTCTAGAGAGAAGATATGAATAGCAAATCTTTCCCTTGGGAAAGGTTGCTACTGAGTTCACCTTTACCTTAATCCAAAGCACTATGGGATCTCACCACCAGGACTACCAGTGGTCAACTGGCATTATGGACGAAGGGTCACCTGGAACACAGATACGGGATGCAGTGTCCTGGAAAACTGAGATGTGTCCATGAAGGGGTAGACAGGGTCTATGCTACCCCAAGGCCCCCTTCATCCAGACCCCTGGTTGTACCTCTCTTGGGGATCTGTACTAATGGCTCCATTTGTACCAGGGAGCAAAGCAGCTGGCCTTATGCAGCTAGTTCCCAGCTTAACGAACAATAAAAACAGGAACGGGACTTTGCCTTGGCTGTCACAATTACATAACACACCCCCTTGGCTTGGTGTCCAGTGAGCTAGCACGGCATTTACAAAGGACCCTGAATCCAGACTTTGTTGGCTTATTGTTTCCGAGCATGCTTTTTGCACGGAACGGAGTCAGTGTCTTGAACACACAGACACAGATCTCCCCAGATCTGTGTCACAGGCTTGGGGACCAGGGCAACAGAGGTGTCCTGTAGTTTGTCCACGGTCACCCTGGAGGTGTTTGCGCAGTCTTGTGTAAAGGTTTTAAGAGAAGAGGATATGACACTTTTGTGTCCCCAGAGGCTCAGCCATGAAAACCAACAGACAGGAGTAAAGTGAACACAAAGCCCTGGCTGGCAACTGGGGGGCAGCTGCTTTCATTCCTAAAGTGCAGAGGGTGGTACCCAGGGGGGGGGTCTTAACAGAAACTACATTGCTCATATGAACTACCTGACTCAGTGCTGGGGATGCAACAGGTAATCAAAACAATAATTCCTGCTTCTTTCTGACATGAGCCACCTAACACACTGGTCAAAGCACTCCAATATAATTTTGAGGAAAAATAATTTCATAATGAAAACTATGATTCGGCCTGCCTTTCCTGTCTATAGTTCAGCTGCGCATGTCCAGACATAACTCTATCTTCACTTCTGTAACAACAAAGACCCCAGGGGTCCCACAGGTCATGATGGTCCAGGGAAGACCACACTAGGCTCTTCATCCACATAATTCCTCGTTGTTCTAGGATGCAGGAATCCCACGCTCTCTGAGTGACCTGTTACATTTGTTACTCCTGATGTACCCAAACTACTGCCCTCTGGGCGACCTGTTCCCTTCCTTACTCCGGATGTACTGAATAAAAGTGTTGCAAACTCAGGTTTTTTGTCTTTGTGCCCAGAGTAGCATGGATCAGGCCCAAACTCAGCTGCTTCTCTAATTCTCATTTCTATCTACTTATTTTTTTCCTATCTACTTGTGCTGTTGGGCTCACAGGAGAATAGAACTTAACTGCACAGGTTTTAGTTAAGTTCCCTTTCCGTCCCTGTAACACGTGTATCGTAGTTACACAACCATTTCTAGGTTTTCTAAGTTGTTGATGCTCTGCAAAGGTGACTCGTGGGTTTCAAAAATCATCTTTATTGATACAAAATATAAACAGATGAAATGAAAAAGGAAAAGGCAAGATGAGGTAGAGAGAAATTAGGTGAGCTCATATCGACCGCCAGCATCCTCTTCATGGGCTCAGGATGGAAGAGGATTTCCTTTAGGTTAACCTGTATTCTTTAAATTGTTTTCTCTAAATAAAGTGCCTGCCAGCAGGGGAAAAGGTAGTGCCATCATGAGCGGCCAGTGTGTTGCAGATATCCTGGAGGTGTTGGCACCCAGATGGGGGACTGTAGCAGTGTCTGTGATGCTGGCATAATGGTCCAGCACTTGTACGAGACACATGGGATGCAGAACAGTGTTAGACATGCTGAAACACGTGTGGCACCTTGTACCGGCACTGCATATAATTACCATCCCCCGGGGTCCTCAGCCCTGACCAGCAAGGACTCCTTTCCAGTGGAAAGCACAACGCACCCGGCTTCTACCGAAGCTGGACCCAAACCATCTCTACCAAAAGACCTGTGGCCCTTTTCTGCTGTGATTTCTTTGTTTTTAATGTTCAATTGTTCAATTAATTATGGAAGGATACTTTGGGGAAATTCAAAGATAAAATTACTAAAGATATAAACACAATTTACAAAAGCATACAAACTATAATCAAGACAATATACAAGCCCTGGTTCATAGGCCTTAGGTGGGGAACTGAAGTGACTTGCCTGCTGTCACATGCCCAGTCGGTGGTATCAAGGAGCAGGACCACAGTGGCCCCTCTGGAGCAGGCCAGGAGGCCCAGCCAGGCTGTCCTCACAGACAGGACCAGCAGGCCAGAGGAAAGTGAATGGGGCAGTGGCTTTGGGCAGAAATGTACCAGGGTGCCAAAAACTCAGTCATTGAGATAAATAATACTGTTATACAATATTTTTCTTTAAAAAAAATCAGAATTTTTGTCGGGCGTGGTGGCTCATGCCTTTAATCCCAGTACTCAGGAGGCAGAGGCAGGAGGATTGCTGAGTTCCAGGCTCGCCTGGGCTACATAGTGAGCTCAGGGCCAGCCTGAACTACAAAGCGAGACCCTGTCTCAAAAAAAAAAAAAAAATCAGAATTTTTCCACAAAGGAAGGTGCAATCCTGGAGCTTGAGGCAAAAGGCAAACACAGGAACATTGCCTTTAAGATTTCTGCTCACTGTCGGTTTTTATTGGTTAATTCTGAGATGGTCACAGGTAGGACGTGCAGGGACGGTGCACGCCGGGGCTCACCACGTGGATGGCTCTTCTCTAGCATGTGCCAGGTGGCTACTGTCCAGGCTTCAGGAAGAGGGGGAGGCAGTATTCAGAAAAAGTAATATCCAGAGCAAAACAACTGCCACTTCACTCCATTCTAAGATGTACGAACAACTCATTAATATTTTCCCAGAAAGAAAAACAGGACTGGTAGCTTCTTCTGACAGCATCTATGGGAAACATCCAGATTGCAGAAATACTAACATATGGGGCCAAAAATGTGAAAATGCAGGCAATGGAATAAAATGTTTGCTTGTTTGGTATTTTTGTTTTTTGATACAGGCTCTGATTATACTGTTCAAGCTGGTCAAGTGATCCCTACCTCATCCTCTAGAGACCTTAAGATTTCAAAGCATTAAAGTCTGTACTCCAAAAATATGATCTCAAAGAACAAATTAATTTACTGATGAAGGACTGTACCATTTACACAAATCAACTGAGGAAGGTCCACATCATAACCGTTGCTAAAAACTGCTCCATAAAGAAATACATGGTAGGGCCGGAGGGTTAGCTCAGTGGTTCTGGTGCCTGCCTCGCAAGCGCAAGGTCCTGAGTTCGATCCCCGATAACCACATATAATGCTGGGCGTGGAGACACGCCCAACCAACAATCAACACCGCATACCACAATGCTGGACGTGGTGGCTCACGCCTGTAATCCCAGCACTCGGGAGGCAGGGACAGGAGGATTGCTGAGTTCGTGGCGGCTTGCCTGGGCACCATAGTGAGCTCAGGGCCAGCCTGAACTACAAAGCAAGACCCTGTCTCAAAAAAAAAAAAAAAAAAAAAAAAAAAAAAAAAAGAAATACATGGTAGGGCCGAAGATTTGGCTCAGTGGTTCCAGCACCTGCCTAGCAAGCGCAAGGTCCCTGGTTTGATTCCTGGTAACCACATACCACAATACTGGGCATGGTGGCTCATGCCTGTCATCCCAGCACTGGGGAGGCAGCGGCAGGAGGATTGCTGAGTTCAAGGATTGCCTGGGCTACACAGTGAGCTTAGGGCCAGCCTGAACTACACAGTGAGGTCCTTTCTCAAAAAAAAAAAAAAAAAAACACACACACACACACACAAACAAAAAAAACCCCAAAATACAACAACAGAACAAAAACAAAAAAAGAAGAAAAAAAAGAAATATGTGGTAAAGAGAATATAGAATACAAGGGAATATAAAGGGCCCCTTTGGAGCCCCCTGAGGGCCTGATCCCCACCAGGCACTGCTGCAAGGGCGAGGACCTCCCAGTCCGCTTTATTCTGGGGCAGAGAGCAGAGGAAGAGACAGCACCCTAAAGCCACCCTTAGGAACCGGGGACCACCCATGCGGTAGGGATTTGATTCCACACCGATGGAATTTGGGTCGGAATACCAGGCGGAAAAACGGCTGAAACCTGGGGTCCCCTCCCACGCTCCAGGCAGGACTTTTCCCTAAAGTCCGCCTCTTTGGAGGTGCAAACCGCACCGAGGCCGAACCTGAAGGTGCCACGAAAGCGATCCCCGGCGCGATCCTTCTCCAGCTGGCCTCCCCGACTACTGATTTACTCAGCGCCGCTAAGCTGACGTCAGCATTCAAGCAGCCTGAGTGGCCCCTGGGGTCGCCCCGTGCTCAGAAACAAACCCCACTTACCCACCCTAATTGCAATGTAGGAACCAAAGTCGCGCCATCCTAGGAGGCACGGGGGAGGGGGCCTAAGACTGTTGGTGCCAGGCCCACGGTGCAGCGGCTCTACAGGACCCGGCAGCACGGGGAGTCCGCCCTGATTCTCCCGCGGGCTCCAGACCTCTGCGTTTTCCGCAGCTCGGGGACGCGCACTTTACCGCGGATCCGCTGCGCCACTCTGAATCTGAAAGGCGCCGGGTGGACAGGGCGAGGACCCCACAGTCACACAGCAGCACGAGTGCTCTCGGTGCCGACTCGGGTCGCGAAGCGGGCGGGACCAGCAGGGTCGCCGTTGTCCTCGAAACGCGCGGGTCCACGCGCAGCCCGCCGAACTG
Organism: Thryonomys swinderianus; assembly: GCA_004025085.1. NCBI lineage: Eukaryota > Metazoa > Chordata > Mammalia > Rodentia > Thryonomyidae > Thryonomys > Thryonomys swinderianus. The sequence continues at coordinate 3,172 of PVIC010042063.1, read as the reverse complement.
CAGAGCCCCCGCGCTGCGGGTCCGCGGCGGAGCCGGGGTGCGTGCGCGTGTCGGGCAGGTAGGGCCTGTGCGGAGACCCCGGGAGCGGAGACGGCGCAGGGAGCCGCTTCCAGCGAGCCCCGGGGCCGCCCGGGCGGAGGACAGCGCTCGGCGAGCCGGGGCGGCGGGATCGCGGTGGTGGCGCCGCAGGCCGCTCACTTCCTGCGCAGCGCGCCGCCTCCCACCTCGCTGCGCTCCAGCCTGCGTCGGTGCCAGGCCCGGCCCCCGCGGCCGCGCCTCTGCCCCCGGGACAGCGGCGAGCGCGGGGCGGGAGCCCTGCCTTCCTGGCCCCACGGGCCTCCGGGACAGCCCTGGGCGGGCAGGGCCGCGGGGGAGGCGGCCCAAATGTGTGCCCGCGGCCACGCAGTGGCCCAATTGCGAGGAGCTTTCGCCTTCGCGCCTCCTCTTCCCCTCCTGCCCGCCCGCTCGGGCGGGGAGGACCGCCCCGGCTCCGGGCTCTGGGCTGCTTTATTATTCTGCGGCCCAGGGTCGGGCAGTCCAATACGGACCGTCCACTCCCTCCACCCAGACTCTGGCACCGGAGCGTGGTTGTCCAAATTGTTGTTTCTGACTGCACCTGCCTCAGAGATTGCCTCCGGGAAGCCGTGGGAGGAGCCGAGAGGGTGGAAAATGCTGCCTCGCTTTGCAAGAGGAAGAAAACTTTGTAGCCCGGCAGGAGACGGCTGCCACGCGTAACCAGCACAGGCGCGGGTTTGACTCCGACTTTGCGCTAGGCGGTTCCGGAGGAGTGAGGGGCGCCAACCCCGCGCCGCCCGGACCTCCAACCCTTGGGCGGCTCCACCCCTCCCCGCGGAAGTCCCCACGCGGTGTCCGCACGGGGGAAGATCAGTCATAAAGAGCGCGTGGCTCGGGACCAGCCCCGGCGGCGGGACGAGGCCGGCAGGGGCCGAACCCCAGGGACGAGTCCCCGCTGAACATCTGGTTAAAGTTATGGGAAGCGCGGCCATGGACAGCGAGAAGAAGAAGGAGGTCTCCAGCCCCGGCGGGAGCGGCGGCAGGAAGAACCCCAGCCCGAAGAGGCGTTCGCTGCGGGTGCACATTCCGGTGAGTCCGGCGCCGAGCCGGTTAACGCGGACGCCCCCGCCCGTCCCCACAGTGACAGCCGCGGGGGGCTGGGCGGGGCGGGGCTGGGTCTCGGGGCTCTCCCTCGGCGGCCCGGTTAGAGACCGTACGGGGGGGGGGCGGAGCTGGGCGTTGCCCGGGAGTCCGCCGGTGCCAGGGCTGGGGGCGGTGCGTGTGCTTGTTTTGCAGAAAAGGACCGTGCGGACCGCGCTGGGGTGGGGGTGGCGCTGCACGCCCCGGCGGGCACGGAGGGGGAGGGGCGGGGCCGGGACGAGGCGAGGCGGGGCGGGGCTGCGCCCCCAGTGGATCAGCCTCCCGGTTAATTTTCTTCCGCGTGTTTCTGGTCTTGGGTCTGCAGCCGTTCCCTTCGCCGCCCTCGGGAGTGTGTTTTGGGCCTCCGCGGTTTGGGGGGCTTCCGGACTCCCTAATCTGTGCTGCCTTGAACTTCAGCCCCAGCCTCACCAGCAGCTTGTGGACTTCAGCGATACTAATCGATCCACAAATCGACCTTGTCCAAGCAGAGGGAGCGGCCGGCAGGTCGTGCGCCCACCCTGCCCAGGAGCCCGGTGCTCCTGGTCCTCTCCACGGCGCAGCCGGGTGGGGTGACAGGCGGTGCACCGCAGCGCTAATCTAGACTCTAAGGGAGCCCCCCCACACTGGCTCACACCCTCCGCCTCGACCAACCCAGTTAAACGCTTGTCGGAGCACCGCACACGTGCTGGCACACCCCCAGAGGCGCGTACACAGACCGGACACGCCCCTGTGCGCGCGCGCAGGCTCGAGGGCTCCGGGAAGAAAAGCGTGTTCTCCCTCCTCCGTGGTGGGTCTGGGACAGGACAGGGCTGCAGCGCGTTCTCCGGGGCTGCCTGGGCACCTCGTCGAAGCTAATCCTTCCCGACAGCCGCAGGCAGAGCTGGCCCGCTGGTGGCCAGTGACTCTCCACTGCAGAGAGCACTAGGCATTTTTCCTGCGTTTGCTGGTCCTCCGTTTAGCGCCTCCCCCGGTCCTCCTGCTCCAGTGCTTGCGCCCGGCGAGTGTCTGCACCGCTCAGAAAAGGGGAGATCTGGGCTTCGTGGTCCAGCTGCCTAGGGTCACTTGAGGAGCCGCCCTCTGTCACGGTGGGAGCCTGGGCAGCAGGCGACTGGACCCCCAGCCACTACTGTGGTGATTCACATATTCAGGAATAAGGGTTTGATTTGAAAACCAGATATTAAAGTTAGACATTGCTGCTAAAATCTCTTTCAAGTGACCACTTGATCATTTCATGGCTCAGTTTGTCTCGTTTGTCAAGTGGAAAAAATACCTGTTTTGCCTGCCTCATGACAGAGGTGTTGAAATAAAATAATTAGTGGGAAAGCGCTTTACAATTTTAAGTGTTTTATACATGTGTGACTAGTACTTTGATCCCAGGGCACCACATTGTACAGGGAGACGGGGGAGAAGGTGCTGGTAGCATTGTTGTCTGGGTGGATGGGCCATGTGGTCTTGGGGCCACATGGAGCAATGCTGCGTGGGCCAGCGCTAGAGCTAGTGTAGGACAAAATCTAGAACCAGGCAAGGAGCCGAGAGTGTAGGTCAAAAGCCCGTGTTATAGTTGGGACATCCTGCCAGAGGCGACACCTGCAAAGGTGGCTTGGCTTCCAAGGAGTTGCTCCTGAAAGATCCTGTGGCTCTGGTGGTCCTGTGAGTGTGGCGTTTGGTGGTGTCCAGTGGCACCGGGGTGAGAAGGCCTCCTGAGCTTCTAGTGTCCACAGCCCGTCTTTTTCTTCAGTTGGTTGGAGTCCTTTTGGGGACCCAGCTCCCCGCCAGGCTTCCGGTCTTGGGGAAATCACTGTAGATCCCTTTCCTCGGGCTGGGGCCATCTTTAGCCATCTTCAGCCCCCATCCTACCAGTGGCCCCTACTTGTCCTAGATGCCTGAAACGAAGAATCCATTTCAGGGGACACCCCAAGCCTGATGAGTGGTAGCATTGCAGATAAGGGAGATCGAGAACTACCACGTGATTTAGAAGTTGAACTTAGCAACTTAAGTTAACTTATCAACCTGTTAA
>PVIC010042062.1:0-15987 GCA_004025085.1 Thryonomys swinderianus | reverse complement strand
TCAGTATCTTGGCACACAATTTGACTGTGTCCTCCAGTGAGGTGGGGAAGCGTAAGCCATGAGATGCTCCTACCCAGACCGGACCTCGGCCGTGGTCGGGGACCTTCTCGTGACGTGTTGTTGCAGAGAGTGACAAAGGACGGCATTCCGGACATCGCTCCCCGGCCCCCTTCTGACCTTGCCCTGGTCTGAGGAGGCGACGCTGCTCACCATCCTCGGTCTTCACCCTGGCACAGGGAAGGACCAAGTTCTTTCTGCAAGAGAAAACCCCAAAGGGAAGACACGGCGTGGTTCCCTGCCTCGGAACGCCCCGCTGAGCTTCCTGTTGGCACTGGCTGGGTCCCCAGGCTGGCAGACACATGGTGCCCCTGCGTCCGTGGCCCAGTCTGGCTGCTGCTGTGCTGTGGCCGCTCGGCCGTGCTCCTTGTTCAAGGCCTGCGGATCTTGCCTTGACCTGTCGCTGGTGTTTGTGGGCAGCTTCCTGTGTGTGACCCTCCCCCGGGGGACTCAGACCTTCCTCCCCTGGCCCTGCTTGTCTCACGTTAGCTCTAGTGGAGGAAACGCCTTGTCCTGGCTGCGTCCCCTCCACCCCGCCCCATGAACGTGTCACTGTCACCAAACAGGAAGTCAGGCCCTTCTGAGCCAGAAGGATACATCTGGACTGGGCTCCTCTGTTCTGATTGCTGCCCTGGAGCCTAAGGGGACCCAGGGCGTGGCGTTTACGTGTCGCCGCTCCTGTCTTCGGTGTGCGCAGGACCCCCCGCAGGCCTGGAAGGTTCTGAGTCAGTGTGTCCGAGTCTGCATCCCCGGCGAGTTCCCGAGGCTGCTGCTGCGGAAGGGCTGGGAGTCCAGGCAGCCTGTGACACGCCGGGCCGGCCACCCTGTCTGTGAGCTGCAGCCGCGGCTGGTCACCCCGCAGGCAGGACCCCCGTCCTGGAGTGGAGGGCGGTGAGGGGGACGCCTCGGGTGAGGGCTCCTTCCTACCGTGCTGCCGGACAGCGGAAAGGGGCATGGACTCGGGGGCCACGAGCCACAGGGTCGTCTGCTAAGGTTGTGTGAGGCAGTGCCAGGCGGGGGCGCTGGGAGAGTTCAGGAAGGACAGTGGGTGTGGTCCTGGGGACGTTCCTGTCAAGCCCCGCCTTCTGCCGTGCGCTCAGAGGGGCCTGGCACACACTGTTGTCTTCCCCACTTATCTGTGGTCCCTGAAGTTTCTCTTAGCAGACCCTGCAGATGCTGGGGAGAAACAGGACGCAGGCCAGGAGCACGCGCGCGCGCGTGCACACACACACACACACACACACACACACACACACACACACACACACAGGGCTGCGAGGAGAAGGGAAGGAAAGGGTGAAGGAAACAGGAAGGGCAGGGGCTAGGCCGGCACCGACTGAGCTCGCGCCCCTGCACTACTGATGAAGACGTGTGTGTTTCTCAGGTGAGGAGCCCGAGCTTCAGGGACCGGCTTTAGGGAGAGGCAGAGCACTCGAGCGAGCTCCTACCCTCTTATTTTAGAGATGAGGTCAACAGAGTTCGATGACTCGCCGAAGGACAGAGAAGGCTTAGTGGCAGAATCAGGAAATATCCGGGCTTCTGAACATGGAGCTTGTCTTGTAATTCCCTGGCTTTCCCTTCTCTCTACCCGAAGAGTTGAGCCAGGAGAAAAGATGTGATGCTGCTGGAGTCCTAAAGAATTTTTATTTCCACGTGGACACCCATTTATCTTTGGCACACAGCACCTGCACGTGTTTACAGGGAGCACCGCACAGCCATCACCGGCGTAGCTCTTACCTCAGACATTTATCATGCTTTGCTTTGGGGATTCAGAACACTCTATCTGTGAGTTACATCAAGATCTTCAGTCAGTGGCTGCCAGCTGTGCCGGGAGCCGTAGGAGTGGTTCCTGCTGCCCTGCAGCCCTCCCCCACCCTTCCCAGGCTCTGCCCACCCCTGTCCTGCTCTCTGCTTCCTTGTGTTCAACTTTTTAGCTTCTGCATGAACCTGAGCGCGTGAGGCTTTTCTAGGCCTGACTCAGGGTGAAGGCCTTGAATTTAACCCCCAGCACCAAAACAAAAACAAAAACACACACACACACAAAACTATAACAAACAAATAAAAAAGGCTGGGGATATAGCTTAATGGTAGAACTTTTGCCTGGCATGCATGAGGTCCTGGGTTCAATTCCAGGACCTGCTTCCTCTCCCCTCAAAAAAAGCCCTAGCAGGCACCCGAAAGAGCTCCCTCCCCACCCCTCTGGAGCCTAGAATGGCACTGGCTGTGTTTCTGTGATCTCCCCTGTCCGGGGAGGGGCCACAGAGGGCCCCGCATGTGTTGTCTGTGGGAGAGATCCCACCGCACACCAGAATGCTGAGGTCCGTGCAGATCCCCAGACCCCGCGTCCCTCCAAGAAAGGACCAGCGGCCGGCTTGGGGCTTTCCGTCTGGAAACTGCCCTGTGGGAGTGAGGAGTGAGCATCCTGCCTCTGGTGTGAGAATTCAAGAGTTAGCCTCCAGGGCTTTGTGGGAAGCTGCCTTTGCTGGTTGGCCGGAGAGCGCAGCTGATTCCTCCGCTCGCTGCAGCACTCACAGGTATCAGTGTGGCTGACACGCAGAAAAGGTGACTTTGCACAAGGCATCGCCAACATCTACCTGGGCAAGTGGGAGCTGTTCTGTCGAGTTCTAACCGCCATGATCTTCAGTGTCACTGCAGGTGAGAACGGATCTCACGGCCTGCCTTCCTGCTGAGTCTAACTTGAAAGGTACGCTCTAGGAAATTCCTGCAGTGCCTGGGAATGCCACGTAGCCAGTTGGTGCCTTACATACGTTTAGAACAAATCTCCTCTGTGGAGCTGCACTTGGGGGAGAGGGACTCTTCAGACACATCTCAGGGAACATGACAGAGGAAATGCCGTGGTTCACATCAAAGATATTCAAAATGCAGGTTTGACAGTAATGGGCATCTTTTCTCTTTCTATATTCATTTCCAAGTCTAATTATTGCCTAGAGAGATGTTCCTGGAAGAGCAGTGAGGACATAGAATTTTCCTACATCCATTTAATTTGTTGCCTTGATTCATAACATAGTCAGTGTGGTCCTGACTCTGATGACTGGGTTGCCATGGTGCCAGGGTGTGGCACCCTGAGCCTGGCTTCACGCCATGTAGGTGTCACAGTCCTCGTCTGTCCCTTTTTGAATTCTCTCCCATCTAATGCACTTGGCTCCCTGTAGATGAGGTCGACCAGATGTCCCAGAGCTCTTCTAGAGGGAATGGTTGGTGAGCAGATGACTCAGCGGCCGATTCTATACTTCACTCGTGGCATCGTGTGACATTGGAGAGCTGGAGATGTGATCACAGACCTACAGGAGTGACTCAGGTGATTTATAGAACAGGGAGCCCACCAGGGAACAGGAGGAGCTTTATTCCCCCTTCCCACAGTAGCTGGACGGAGTAAATGATCCAGCAATTTAGACTTTCTTGTGGTTTGACCAGGGCATAGTTTGACATTTGCTTTTTTCCTTTTGAATGTCAAAGTGGTCTATTAAACAAACTAAGTAAATAAGCACAACAGGAGAGAAAATGGCTGGAGTACTTCAGAGAATCTTTGAAGTTCCTATCTATAAATGCTTGATATGAACCTCACTATTTTGCCATCAATTAATTGAAAACAAATGCTCTATCAACACTGGCACTCAATTGTGTCTATTTAAAAGTATCAAATGTATCTTTCAAAAATGACCCCTTTGGACTTCCCTAACTTTTGTGTCATCATTCCCGAATTGATATAATAGTGAGGCAGTACTGTCTGTTTAGTGATTCTGTCTTTAATTCTCATGGATTTCCAGATAGTGGCTGATGCTTTTAGAAATATGTATTTGCTTACATTTCTTTTCCTTTTCACTCTCTTGAGCCTCTATGGAAAGGCGGCATTGAAATTTTAGTCGGCAGTGGTGGAATTCGGACATGTGAATTCTCCTTTTACCTGCCCAGGGCTGTGGTCCTGCTCTTCAGCATCCTGATCTGAGGAGCAGGTGATGTTAGCTGTGTGACAGTTTAATCTGAAGTGTCCCCCAAGGGCATGTGTGTTTGAAGACTTGGTCAGCAGCCTACGGTGCTATTAAGAGATGACAGGGACCTAGGAGATTGGGCCTGGGGGAAGAGACTTATTAAGGATGTGTCCTTGAAGAGGATATTGGCACTCAGCCCTTTACCTCTCTCTTTCTACTTCCTGGAAGCTGACATTATTAGTCACGTCATCGACGAGATAAAAACATATCTACCAGATTAGCAAGCACAGTTCTGGGTGTGTCTCTGGATGAGTGACGTGTAAATCAGCAAACTAAGGGAGCAAGATTGACCCTAGACTAACTAGTCGGCTTGGCTCCTGGATGGAATAAAACGAAAGGAAAAGGAAGCGTGCCCACGTGGAGGAGCCCTGCTCTTCCTGAGTGCATGTACCTTTTGCTGTTGTTGCCTTTGGGCAGTGGTCTGCAGTTTCTTCAGCTGCGTAATGCAGACTCATTTTGAGGGCTTGAGCCCTTTGGCCTTGGACTGCTGCTGAGCCTTGACCCCTCCCGTTCTGAAGCTTCTGTGGGCTGAGCAGGTAGCAGATACTCCGCCTTTCCAGCATGTAGACATTCACTGTGGTCCATGAGCTCTGACCCTCTAAGCCCACCTGACACGTCCTCTTGCATAATTGCATTTTCACATTAATTGTCTTCTTCGAAGAACTTCTAAGAACATAGCTGCCCTCAGGTGGGCAGCTTTGCTCGGTCACACTTTCTCTCTGTCACACTCTGTTCCAGCAAAGGCCACAAAGCAATGGAACCGAAGGGACCGTGGGCCGTAACCTGTAAGCTGTCTCCTTACTCTATTGCTTGTTTCCTTTTCTGTGCAGAAGCCTTTTGGGTTGATATAATCCTATCTGTCAATTTTGGTTCTTGTTTTCTGAGGTCACATCCCACCAAAATCATTGCCTGCACCAGTGTCTTGAAGTGTTACCAGTATGCTTTCTTGTAGTAGCTTCTGAATTTCAGGTCTTGCATTTGGTCTTTGATGCATTTTGAGTTGAGTTTTGTACAGGGTGAGAGAGGGGTCAAGTTTCAATCATCTGCACGTGAATATTTCATTTTCCACTTGGCCCTGGAGACAAGGATGAAGTGGAAATGGTGTCAGATCCAGTTATATAGAAACAAAGGCTTGGAGCGAGGAGAGGACTCAAGGGCTCTTTGTAATACAAGATTACGGCTTAATAGAGGAAAAAGAAATAAAGTGGGCGATAAAAAGAAATAGATTTTGTTTCTTTCACAACAATTCTGTAAAGTGTATATTATTTTCACATTACCAAAATGGAAAAAAGCTCAGCGGTGCTCTGGGTGATGAAGTCAGATATCAGTATTCTAATTTATTATTTCAGATAAATGATTCACATTGTTAAAATAGAGAAAAAGGAGGTGGCGCTGCCCAGGCCTGTCCTCTCCGGCCTGCTCTGTCCTCAGCCCCCGCCCATCCCGGTGTGGGGGCAGCAAATCCAGCGACCCGGACTGGGGCTGGCCTGGACTCAGGCTCCCAGCCTCCCTCCAGAGGGCCCGGGCCTGGCCCAGGCGGCCACACCAGCTGAAGGAGACTGAGTCCCTGGCAGAGTTTCCCAGCTGAGATGCCAGGCTGTGGGGGGCGGGGGGTGGGGTGACGAGAGACCGCGGCAGCGGACGCTCTTGCTGCCGACACCCGCACCCCGGCCAAGGCTGAGCTGTGTCACTTGCTCTGAGCAGGACGCCGGGAACGTGGGGCTGTGGGAGCAGCTGCGCAGGCGTCCGGAGAAGGGCACGTTCCGTGTCGGCGGAGAGGACCAGGGCCACCCTGCGCAATCGCGAGGTGGCGGTGCACGCGTAGTCTTCCGCCCGGACACTTGGTTTCCTCAGTTTTCTGGTGGGTAGTCCTTTGCAAAAGGACAGGAGACCAGGAGATGGAGGGCGGGGAAGGCAGAGGCTGGAGAAGGGCGCGGGCACCGAGTAAGACGTGTCATCTCCACGGACCAGTCCCCACAGTGAGTGTGATCATCATGCGTTGCAAACCTGTACTAATAAAGGAAGGATTGAGTGGTTCCTGGGGGCCCTAAAGGTCTGTGGAGGTATTAAAAAGCTGATGATAGGGGCTGGGGATTTAGCTCAAGTGGTAGTGTGCCAACCTGGGATGGACAAGGGCCCAAGTTCGATCCCCAGTACCACAAAATAATAATAATAATAATAATAATAATAATAATAATAATAATAATAATAATAATAAGGCTGGAGGGTTAGCTCAGTGGTTCCGGCGCCTGCCTCGCAAGCACAAGGTCCTGAGTTCGATCCCCAGTAACCACATAGAATGCTGGATGTGGAGACTCACGCCCACCAACAATCAACACCGCATACCACAATGCCAGACGTGGTGGCTCACGCCTGTCATCCCAGCACTCGGGAGGCAGAGATAGGAGGATTGCTGAGTTCGCAGCGGCTTGCCTGGGCACCATAGTGAGCTCAGGGCCAGCCTGAACTACAAAGTGAGACCCTGTCTCAAAAGCAAAAATAATAATAATAATAATAATAATAAGCTGATGGCTACACCCAGGAGGAGCCCATAGGGAAGACAGACATGGTTTCTGCTGTGCAGATGCAACCTCACTGCAGAGGAGCTTCTAGGAGAAAGAAACTGAGGGGTTCAGACATCCCAAGGGTTCCCTGGGACCAGCAGGGCTTCCCTCAGCAAGTGGAGTGCAGGGGAGGGTGACCCAGGCCTTGCCAGGTTGTCTTCTGCTTTGTAGCTTGTCTGTCCCTGCAAGGCCCCTGGTGCCTGCCCTGGGATGGGCTTCCAGTCACTCAGTCTCGGGGTCTTTTGAAGCCAAGTGCAAGCTTCTCCCTGCTTCAGACCCCGCCATAGACCCAGCCAGCCCTCTGCCCCTGGAGTTCACATCCTCAGATTCATCCAACTGTGGGTGAAAATCCTAAACAAAAATTTTGAGTCTATATTGAACATGTACGCACATTTTTTGGCCATTATCCCTTGACCAATCTGACTACTATTAGCGTAGTCTCTTTCTGTCCCTTGTATCGTGTCCAGGGTACCAGGATGAGGGTGGTGCCAAACCAGCCGGTGTACTGATCTAGTAATCATACTCCATGAATCTCGGCATCCCACACTCTAGATCCAGCCGCCTCTGACAGCATGAGGCTCTGGGGGACAGCTAGACCCAACAGAACAGCAACTATGCCAGCAGGAAGCGTCTGGGTTGAAAAGCCTCCCAGGGCCGTAGGCCACACGGCTCTGCAACTGCGTCCCTCGGTGATACGGTGGCACTTCCCAGGCTCCGCACTGTGGCAGGATGCCGCCCAGAGTGCGGAAGGAGAGCGTCCGGGGCTGGGCTGCCGGCGCTCGTGTGGTGACACAGACCTGTTGCCCGCGGCCCGGAGCTGGGCTGGCTCGCGCGGCTCCCTGTCCACCCTCACCGCTCGCCGTGCGTGTCCCCAGCTGTTTCCTCCAGCGCAGGCGTCAGGGCCGCTCGGACCTCTGCTCACGCGCCCCTCCTGTGTCTTCTTTCCCTTCCCTTGGGCCCCTTTAGAATGCGTGACTGGGCAAGTCACAGAGCCTTCGGGTTCCGTGCCTAGCCCCACTCCCTGGCCCCCCAGAAACTGGGTTCTGCACAGAGCGGACGTGATCACACTGTGGGAGAGGCAGAACTTCCCAAACGGGGTCTGGTCGGCTTCCAGGCAGCGGGGCGGTTTCCACAACATGCTCACAGCCGCCTGCCGGGACCCTCACAGCCCCTGGGCACTTCCTTTATTTGTAGATTTAGAGACTCGTTTCTTTTTCCTAACTCGTAATTTATTCTTTGAATATATTCTTCTGTGAATTCATATTTTTAATGCCCAAAGGAAGTGCAAAAATGAATGTCTTATTGTTCCTATCCATATGCAAATCCAAGACCGTTAATTTTATTAATTTATGAGCTTCTGCAGGGTGGCGCTGGGCGCTGAACCCGGGGCCCTGTGCATGCTAAGCATGCACTCTGCCACTGAGCTCCACTGTTAGTCTCCAGCACTGTTAATCTAAGTCACCGGCTTCCACAGGCAACGCAGAAAGAAATTTCTCCATAGATATTTACAGGAAAATATGGACTCATTGAGCAAAGATGCTCAAGGTACCGTTCTAGCCTCGGGACTCATCATGGACAACACACCTCAAGATCTCCAATAATGTGGAACTAACCTTCTATCCCAAGGGTTGGACCTGTAAAGAATAAGTGTAATAAAGAAGTAGGTATGCTGTACATTGGAACAGTGCTGCTTAAATGTGATGCGCCTTTAGACTACCTGGGGATGTGGTAAAAGGCAGCTTCCAAAGGGATGATTCAGTTGGTCGGGCTGAGCCGGGTTTCTCCTCACCTAACAGGTGCGGGGTGATGTCACCACGTCTTCCCAGCACAGAGGGTTGGACGTGTCAGTCACAGGTGACGGGAATAGCAAGGGGGAAGGACAGTGGTTTCACTCTACGTGCGGTACTCGGGCCGGTGGGGCCCTCATCAGGAAAAGACATTTGAGTGTAGATTTGGGGGAAGAGATGAGGGTCTTCTGGGCAGGAGTCACGCCAATGGCACAGCCACCACAAAGACTGAAAAGCGGATCTGCCTTCTGTGTGAACAGTCCCTGACTCACTATGGTTCCACTGACGATTCTTTGACTTTACAATGGGTCATAAGCAACTGGCACGTAGTAGAAACTGTCCTTCGAATTTTGATCTTTTCCTAGGTGGCCCAATGTGGTCCATTTTCTTACTATGGCTGAACTAAAGCACCTTCTTGACTATTTAAAGGACATTTCATGGAAATGTCTGTGGCTTTTGCCCATTTTTCTAGTGAGTTCCATTAGGAGTAGAATCAGGGCTGGGGATGTAGCTCAGCCCCTCTGCACCTGCCTGGCAAGTGCAAGATCCTGAGTTCAAGCCCTGGTACTGGGGGTGGGGGAGAGGTAAAATCAAGGCCTTTGCTTTGTCCTGTAAATCCTGATTGGGCTTTGTTTCCTGGAACTGATGAGGGCTCATGGCTTATGCCCTCCCCTCCTCCTCGTGCCCTCTTCTGCTGCTGCTCAGACTCCTTACAGTTCTGATGCTCCATGATAAAACTCTCCTGCCCTGAAAAATATCCTAAGTGGGAAACTCGTTTAATTACCTAACCTATGCAAACCCTAGCTTGGGAGCTCAGCTCACTACAGACCACCCCTTGTTTCCTCTTGGGATCACGGGTCTGGCTGGGAGTGCATGTTCCGCAGCATTGCTAGAGAAGATTGGACAAAGAGGAATCAGGATTCACTGGAGAAGTGAGTTATTTCCAGGTCTGGAAAAGAAATTGTACAAAACAGGAGCCGTGGCCTCTTGTGCCATAAAATAGGGCAATTTTCAGGAAGATTTGGAGATGGTAGCTGGAAAAGTCCTAGAAAGCTGTCAGTGGAGCTTGATGAGATTCTGGTTCGGGGTCACAAGACCAAAAATATTGATAAAAAAAAAAAACAGAGTAAGGACCAGCTGCATGAAATTTCAGTTGAAAATAAGGAGTCCATCAGCAAATAGACTTGAGACCATGTATGTCACGTGCTGAACAAAAATCGGTCTGTATGCTGCTCATGTCCTGAGCTTTTGGGGGGGACTGTTAGCTTCACTGTGTGTAAGTGGTCTGACTTGCACATTGTATGGAATGTTCTGTTTGTCTTTTCTTTTTTCTCACTGTGTTCATTTATCTCATAAAGCTGAGCAGCTGTTTCTTTTCCCAGATCCCAGCACATGTGACTGGACCATGAAGTAATGTGGATTAGGCTGGGGCTTCAAGGTGCCTTCCGCCTTCCTAAGCGACATCCTCACACAGCACAGGCCTGGGAGCAGTGGTGTCCCCTGCTTTCTTCATGGGGAAAGACAGCTCAGGGTCCCATGTCCATGGGAGGCCTGATTCCATTCCTACTATTTAAGTGGAGTATTTTGGTCTGTATTATTCTTCTTGAATAGAACTGCCAGTGACCTTTATCTAACTTGAGATCCAGAGTTGAATGGGTTGGATGGAAGCCCCCTTAATGGCTCTGTGTTTCTTCCATTTCTGGTCCCCCAAAACACTTTTTTTGATTTTGAGAACTATGGAGTCATTTTGAATTTCTTGAGTTTGCTTGGTCTACCAGTGCGTTGTGACTGAGGCCGAAAGGGCCAGAGATTCCTTTAAAGGGAGACCTTACAGTAACTTGTGAAACCAGGCCTTATTCTAATAACTAAAGACATTTAGTTTTCTGACCACTGTGATACTTATTCAAGTCAAACCTATAATTTTTCAGTTCCCACCCACTGATTTTACTTCCATAGAAGCAGGCAGACACTTTGGAATTCAAAGAAGAGGTGCTATGGCAAAATACTACCAAAATTTTTGACAGTCAAATAAAAAAATCACTGTAAGTGAGAATCAGAAGGGTCACAAAGATCACTTTGGCTGGGCATTTAGCTCAGTGGTTCCAGCACCTGCCTTAGCAGTGCAAGGTCCCGAATTCCTGGTAACCATATACCTGGTAACCAAGGTCCGAGTTATCTCTGGTAACCATATACCACAGTGCTGGGGGTGGTGACTCACATCCACCCGCAATCAGTACCATATACCACAATGCTGGGCATGGTGGCTCACGCCTGTCATCCCAGCACTGGGAGGCAGAGGCAGGAGGACTGCTGAGTTTGAGGCTTGCCTGGGCTACAGAGTGAGCTCAGGGCCAGCCTTCATGGCCCATTACAAAGCGAGAGCCTATCTCAAAAAACAAAACAAAAAAGGCTGGGGATTTAGCTCAAGTGGTATCACGCCTACCTTGGAAGCAGAAGGGCCGGAGTTCAGTCTCTGGTGCCGCAAAAAACAAACACAAAAACAACACTTCTCATTTTGCTGCTCATGGGGCATACCAGTTCACACTGACATTACAAAATCCTACAGACTTTTTCTTTTTTTTTTTGAGACAGGGTCTCACTTTGTACTTCAGGCTAGCGCTGAGCTCACTATGTAGCCCAGGCAAGCCTCAAACTCAGCAATCCTCCTGCCTCTGCCTCCCGAGTGCTGGGATGACAGGCGTGAGCCACCACGCCCGGCACTACTTTTTCTGTTCACTCCAGTTCCTACACACACTGATTTTCACTCTCTTGCTGTTACACATAGAAAGGAGTGTTTTCCCTGAAAGGAATATCATCCTTTAGGTTAGAAAATAACTCACAAGTAATAGTTGAGAAATTTGAAATCAGAGAACAGTATGTTAAGATATTTAATGATTCTTTCTGCACGAGATAGTCTCCAATGTATTTTTCAGAAGAAAACTAGGAATAACAACTTCATCATTTCAATTAATAGTTAGATGTTAATTTGACTCAGCAAATCGCTCTAAGAAGTGTTCTCTATTATTGAGCATAGAAGTTAATATTTGTGTCTTATGCTGTGTGGCATTTAAAAAGGTTTATATCAGTTTTAATTACAGCCAGAGTATGCTTTATCTGAAGTGCTTAGGTCTAGAATTGCTTCTGATTTGATTTTTCTATTGTGAAATATTTACGTATGCATAATGAGAAGTCCTGTTGGGATAGGACCCAAGTCTAAACATGAAATTGACTTATGTTTCCTGTACACTTTACACACATGGCTTGAAGACAGTCTTACACAGTCTTTCCAGTGCACTGATGTTTCAGCTGCCTCATCACAAGAGTTCAGGTGTGGAATTTTCCCATAGTGCCTTCATGCCTCCACTCCCAAATTTCAGATTTTGGGGCTGCAGATACCACATACCTCCAAAGAGGACAGGTGCTCTTCCCGCTGGCTGCCACTTATCTCTGCTTTCCAAACAAAACCCAGATGGTTTCAACCCTGGAAAGAAAATCTTTATTTTCAGAGAGGCAGTTGAACCAAGCATATCCTTCCTTCTCTCTAAATTTTCTCCTGAAAACACACACACACACACACACACACACACACACACGCACAGGCACATGCATGCACGCTCCGCCTCCTACACAATATTGGTTCTGCTCCCACCTTACGGATTTCTTCTGTTTTGAACCTGATAATGTAAACCTGTCTTGATACTTATTTGATGACAATCAAGGCGGAAGACATGAGCCGGAGCCTGTCGAGTCATTGTCAATGATGGATGAATCTGTTTGTGACTTGGCACCCAAATGTCTATATGAAGTCCCGCATGCAGCACTGTTCAATCTGAGGCTATTTGCAACTTGCTCTTCCTGTGAAGCCCAAGAGATCCCTCTCTGTGAGGATGTCCCCTGGTTTGGCTGAGACAGAATTCACAAGGACTCAGCCAGCTTCCCTACACCTCCTGCTTCAGCTCACTGTGCCTGGCTGCACAACATGAATGCACAAAGTGGCTCAGATTCCAGTGGCCATTGGATCCTCCTGCATTTCTCCTTCTGCAGCCCTTAACATCAACCCAGACCAAGGCCCCTGCGAAATAGCATTTGATAACTCAACTGATCCAAATAGCTTGCTCTACAGAGAATTTAAATTTTATAACCTCTAACTTTTTTTTTTGAGACAGGGTCTCGCTTTATAGTTCAGGCTGGCCCTGAGCTCACTATGGTGCCCAGGCAAGCCTCAAACTCAGCAATCCTCCTGTCTCTGCCTCCCGAGTGCTGGGATGACAGGCGTGAGCCACCACGTCCGGCATTGTGGTATGCGGTGTTGATTGTTGGTGGGCGTGACTCACCACGCCCAGCATTGTATGTGGTTACCGGGGATCGAACTCTGGACCTTGCGCTTGCAAGGCAGGCGCTGGAACCACTGAGCTAACCCTCCAGCCCTCAAGCCTAGTTTTTGAGTGACTAATAAACTAATTGCAAATTGGTCACAGCAGTTGTATTATTTTATATTCTTGCCAATTACTTCACATTTTCTATACTTGGCATGATTGGGTTATCAGTTTTGACCATTTGAAGAAGAGTATAGCATACTTACATATAGCTTTATTTGCACAGAGGACTGCATTTGAAAAAGTAGTTTGGAATGTAAATTCTAGGACTACCAGCTACAATATAATATCTGTGTGCTTCCCTTTAATGATTCATCAGTTCGCACTGCTGTGTGCATCTAAGACTTAAAGATGTGAACATTTCTGTGGCCAGCTAACAGCCTTCCTGCCTTCAGATCCAGACCAGAAGCCTGCGGGACCTCCATGCCTGCTTGGGTGAGCCTGAGTAAGCTTTGCAGAGGTCACACAGTGACTCCCCCACCGGCCAGCAGCCTTCCTGCCTTCAGATCCAGACCAGAAGCCTGGGAGACTTCCACCCTCCCGTGGGAGAGCCTGGGTAGGCGCCGTGGAGATCGTGCAGTGACTTTCGCTGCTCTCGGATACAGACCAGAAGCCTGCGGGACCTGCCCTCCTCTGTGGGAGAGTCCGGGTAAGTGCTGCAGAGATTGCTCAGTGACTTTTACTGCAGGCCCGCAGTCTTCCTTTCATCAGGACCAGACCAGAAGCCCGTGGGACCTCCATTCCCGTTTGGACGAGCCTGGGTAAGCTCTGTGGAGGTTACACGGTGACTTCCGCTGCCGGCCAGCAGCCTTCCTGTCATTGCAGCCAGACCAGAAGCCCACAGGACCTCCATTCCCGTTTGGACGAGCCTGGGTAAGCTCTGTGGAGGTTACACGGTGACTTCCGCTGCCGGCCAGCAGCCTTCCTGTCATTGCAGCCAGACCAGAAGGCCACAGCACCTCCATTCCTGTTTGGACGAGCCTAAGCTCTGTGAAGGTCACACAGTGACTTCCGCTGCTGGCCAGCAGCCTTCCTGCGACTGGGACCAGACCAGAAGCCCACAGGACCTCCATTCTCGTTTGGGCAAGCCTGGGTAAGCTCTGCAGAGGTCACACAGTGACTTCCATTGCTGGCCAACAGCCTTCCTGCCATCAAGACCAGACCAGAAGCCCACAGGACCTCCATTCCTATTTGGGCGAGTCTGGGTAAGCACCGCTTAGGTCGTGCAGTGACTTTCAGTGTTGGCCAGCAGAATAGAAATGAGAAAAAATTCAAGAAGCCAGATGCAAAGATCATCACCACAGAGGCATTCAGGGAAAAGGGAAATGGAGGAAAATGAAGCCCAAACACCGGTTAGTTGGTAACAAAAGCAGATCTACTAAGATGGAAATCAGAACTGATCTCTGAAATGAAAACGGAGATGCTGTCCACAGTGAAAGATAGGATTAAAGAAGAGATCAGGGACATGATAGAATCTGAGATAACAAAAGCTATGGAATCTTTTAAACAGCTTCAAGCAGAGTTCCAGGTGATCAAAAACAAGAACAAAAGTTTGCAAAGTAGGATGAATGAAGCTGAGGACTGAATTTCAGACCTGGAGGACAGGATCACAGCCAATGAACAGGAAAGGCATAATTTATGGAAAATGGCAAGGGACTCCGAGAAATCAATCCAAGAGCTCCTAGACAACTCAAAGAGGAATAATAGAAGACTGACTGGAGTTACTGAAGAAGCTGGAGACAGTGCAAAGGACAAAAAAAAAATGTTCACAGACATAATGGAAGAAAACTTCACAGGAAAAGGAAAAGAATTGGATATACAGATAAATGAGACATATAGGACTCCAAAGGGCCATGATACAAAACACTACACCTAGGCATATAATTATCAAGGTTCCAGGTACCCATGAAAAGAAGGAAATACTGAAAGCAGTTAAAGCAAAAGAAAAACACAAAAACACAACGGGAAGCCCATTAGGATCACAGCAGACTTTTCAATGCAAGGAGAGCCTGGAGTAAAGTGGTTCAAGTCTAGGAGGAAGATAACCTCCAACCTAGATTGATGTATCTTGCAAGACCATCTCTCCAAATTGATGAAGAAATAAGATATTTCTAAGACAAAGAGCACCTGAAAAACTTCACAGATACAAAACCTGCACTCCAAAACATTTCAAAGCATATCTTGAAAAAAAAATAGTGAAGTTCACAAACTCATGAGACCCAGCAGAGTGAACTCATTGGGCAAGACAAGAAACTGATGGAAAGGGGAAAAGCAAAGAATAAAAGAGTCAAGAACAGAAAAATACCACGGCAGGTATAAATCAGGCCGTATCAGTCATGGCCATTTATGTCAATGGCCTCAATGAGCCAATTAAAAGACACAGACTGGCTAAATGGATTAAGAAACAAGACCCTAAATATGCTGCTTACAAGATATCCATGGCAGGGCCGGAGGGTTAGCTCAGTGGTTCCGGCACCTGCCTCGCAAGCGCAAGGTCCTGAGTTCGATCCCCGATAACCACATATAATGCTGGGCGTGGAGACACGCCCACCAACAATCAACACCGCATACCACAATGCCGGGCGTGGTGGCTCACGCCTGTCATCCCAGCACTCGGGAGACAGAGGCAGGAGGATTGCTGAGTTCGCGGTGGCTTGCCTGGGCACCATAGTGAGCTCAGGGCCAGCCTGAACTACAAAGCGAGACCCTGTCTCAAAAAGCAAAAAAAAAAAAAAAAAAAAAAAAAAAAAAAGATATACATGGCATCATCATTACCAGAGAGAAGTTGAGCAGGAAGATTGTCAGGATCGGTGCTACTGTGACACTGGAAAGGAATTCAGCTGAGGACAGATATAAGTGATCAGTTCACTGGTCAGATTCATGCTGTGACGACTTCTGCGTACACAGACATTTAGATCTGTGAGTTTTAGATATAAATTTCAAACACAAGGACTTTCAATATCTGAATCTAGTTTGATTTTTAACATGCAAATTTGCTAATTCTTTTTAAATGCCACTGCCTTTCTCAGGAATCTCCTTCTTCCATAAAATTTATTTATATAATTCTTGGGACCGCAGGGTATTAGCTTTGAACACAATCTCAGAAATCATATGCTTCAATTTCTTTGTTTTCCAAAAGGACAAAGAGATTTGGGAAGAGGAAATGACTTTTCTGAAGCCACTGGGTTGTTGT
>PVIC010042061.1:0-15969 GCA_004025085.1 Thryonomys swinderianus | reverse complement strand
TCACAGTGAAAATTCTCTCTGTGGTCTTAAGATTTTATAATTTTTAAACTGGGCATGGTGGTTCACACCTGTAATTCCAGCACTCCAGGAGGAAGAGGCAGGAGGATTGCTGTGAGTTTGGGGCCAGCCTGAGTTACATAGTTCAGGGTCTGCCTGAACTACAAAGCAAGACCTTGTCTCAAAAACACAAACTACTGGGACTTTACACTCATTGACTGGCTGTCATTGAAGGAGGAGTGGGAGGAGAAGAAACCCAGAAAATAATACATTAGTGAGAATTAGATAAATTAGAACCCTTTTACATTGTTGGAATATAAAGTGGTGTAGCTACTATGGAAAACGGTATGGCAATTCCCGAAAAATTTAGTCACATATAGTCCCAGCTCTCTGGGAGGCTGAAGCAGGAGAACTGCAAGTCTGAATTCAGCTTTTGCAATTTAAGAGTCCTGTCTCAAAATAAAAAATAACAGGCTGAGGATGTCGCTCAGTGGTAGACTGGCTTGCTGAACATTTGTGAGACCCAGCGTTTGATCCCCAGGACTGTTAGATAAACAAAAATTTTGAGCATGATGGGGTAACCCTCTGGCCCTGAGCTCACTATGTAGCCCAGGCAAGCCTTGAACTCAGCAGTCCTCCTGCCTCTGCCTCTGCCTGAGTGCTGGGATTACAGGTGTGAGCCACCTCCCCTGGCACTGTGGTATGTGGTACTGATTGCTGATGGGCGTGAGTCACCATGCCTCATATTGTTATATGTGGTTACTGGGATCGAACTCAGGGCCTTGTGCTTGGTGGGCAGGCGGTAGAACCACTGAGCTAATCTCTAGGCCCCAATTTCCAATTTTGTAAAGATGCTAAGGATCTAATCTCGTATGGCAGGTGAGTACACTACCACTAAGCAGTACCTAGCCCCTAAAACAGTCATTTTTTTCTTTTTTTAGCAGTGCTGGGCATCAAAACCAGGAGTACTCTACCACTTAACTACATCCTAGTACTGTTCTTTAAATTTTGCAACAGGATCCTGCTTAAATGCCCAGTTAGTTGGGCCTGAACTTGTAATCCTCTTGCGTCAGCCTCCCAAGTATTTGGGATCATAGACATATACCACTATGTAAAGTAAAAATAGTACTTTTAATCTACCACATTAAAATTATCACAAAAAAAAAGATCTAAGATCTCACTTGTAAAAATGATTTCCCCCGGGCCGGAGGGTTAGCTCAGTGGTTCCGGCGCCTGCCTCGCAAGCGCAAGGTCCTGAGTTCGATCCCCGGTAACCACACATAATACTGGGTGTAGAGACATGCCCACCAGCAATCAACACTGCATACCATAATGCAGTATGCCGGACATGGTGGCTCACGCCTGTAATCCCAGCACTCGGGAGGCAGACAGGAGGATTGCTGAGTTTGCAGCAGCTTGCCTGGGCACCATAGTGAGCTCAGGGCCAGCCTGGACTACAAAGCGAGACCCTGTCTCAAAAAGCAAAAAAAATAAAATAAAATAAAAAATTTAAAAAAATGATTTCCAGGGCCGGAGGGTTAGCTCAGTGGTTCCAGCGCCTGCCTCGCAAGCGCAAGGTCCTGAGTTCGATCCCCGGTGACCACATATAATGCTGGGCGTGGAGACATGCCCACCAACAATCAACACCGCATACCACAATGCCCGACGCGGTGGCTCATGCCTGTAATCCCAGCACTCGGGAAGCAGAGACAGGAGGATTGCTGAGTTTGCAGCAGCTTGCCTGGGCACCATAGTGAGCTCAGGGCCAGCCTGAACTACAAAGCGAGACCCTGTCTCAAAAAAAGCAAAACAAAAAACAAAGAAAGAAAAAAAAAATGATTTCCCCAGCTGCTTCGCGCTGTTGGGAAGCCCAGTGCAGAACCTCTGAGGCTACTTAACAACTGCCCTTCTGCGTGACCTGCATGAAACCTAATCATTTCCACTTTCCTTCTTCTGTCCTTCAAGTCAGAAGTAGGATGGTCCTCTTTGGTCTAACTCAGACTTACCCTCCTAGAATTTTTTTTTTTTTTTTGGAGACAGGGTCTCGCTTTGTAGTTCAGGCTGGCTCTGAGCTCACTATGTAGCCCAGACAAGCTTCGAACTCAGCAATCCTCCTGTTTCTGCCTCCCGAGTGCAGGGATTACAGGCATGAGCCACTACGCCCCGCACTGTGGTATGTGGTATTGATTGTTGGTGGGCGAGAGTCTCTACGCCCAGCATTGTAAGTGGTTACGGGGGATCGAACTCAGGACCTTGCGGCTTGCAAGGCAGGTGCTGGAACCACTGAGCTAACCCTCCGGCCCCCTCCTAGAATATTTAACACCCAACAGTTTTGCTTCCTTTGATTAGATAAGAAAACTGAGGTTGGCCCTAGGTCAGTTGCTGTAGAACCAAAGATGAGTAAGCTACAGACCCCGTTTTTCATGATTTACACATGGTTTTAGAGGAAAAAGATATTAAAATTAAAAGCTATAGATCCTGGGTGTGGTGTGCACAACTGTAATCCCAGTGCTCAGAAGGCTGAGGCAGGAGGGTTATGAAATTCAAGGACAGATCTGTGCTACACAGTGAGTTCAAGGCTAGTCTGAACTACAAAGCAAGACCTGTCTTTAAAAAAAATAAAATAAAATTTATAAAATGGCCAGCTGTATTGGTATACGTCTATACTCTAGGAAATGAAAGAGAAGGATATCAAGTTCAAATCCAGACTGAGTAACTAAGTGACTGGTGAAAGCCTGTCTCAAAAACAAAACATATAAAAAGGCTGGGGTTGTAGCTCAGTGTAAAGGCCTTGAATTTTTTTTTTTTTGAGACAGGGTCTCACTTTGTAGTTCAGGCTGGCCCTGAGCTCACTGTGGTGCCCAGGCAAGCCGCTGCGAACTCAGCAATCCTCCTGTCTCTGCCTCCCGAGTGCTGGGATTACAGGCGTGAGCCACCATGCCCAGCACTGTGGTATGTGGTGTTGATTGCTGGTGGGCGTGAGTCTCCACGCCCAGCATTCTAATGTGGTTACCGGGGATCAAACTCAGGACCTTGCGCTTGCGAGGCAGGCGCCAGAACCACTGAGCTAACCCTCAGGCCCTGTAAAGGCCTTGAATTTAATCCCTGGTCCTGCAAAAAATAAGAAAGAAGAAAGAAATTTAAAAGATAGATCATGTTAGATTAGATACAGAACTTGCCTCACATATGTGATCCAAGGTTCTATTCCTGGCAACACTTTTAAAAAAAGGAACATGTAGGATACATGAGGCATCAGAGGCATTATGGGAGTAAATCAGTGCCTGAGGGAATCGGGAAAGGTTTTGCAGTATATTTGGGAGGAGCCTTACTAAAGGATTTGCTGGGCAGTAGCTATCTTTCTGAGATAACTGATCCCTTGTCCTTTTATCTCTGATTTAATGAGACCAGTGTCTTAAAACTGGTGATGCATAAGGAACAGGGACTGGGCACCAAGATATCTGTATTCTAGTTCCAGTTCTGGCCCTGACAAACTATGTACCTTGGGCAAAACACCACCTCTCTGAGTAGGGTCACCATCGTCTCTCACACAGATACCTCTGTGTTCCAACTCTGGCCAGCTCCAATTCCTCCTAATTATTGCAGCCAGTGAAAACTTAAACAAAAACAAAAAACCCACAAAGCTTTCTGTCAGGCACCACTTTAATCAAAGTTAATATCACCAATAACGGCGTGCAAGGACATCAAGTACCTCCTGCTGCACTATGACTAATACACATCACTTTGAAAGATTCTTGCCGAAAATGCATGGCCTGAACCTAATCACGAGGAAACACTAGACAAACCCAGCTTGAGACATGAGAACTAAATACAGTATTACATGCGATAGGATCAGGATTAGGAGGAAAATAGAAACTACATGATGTAAAGGCTGGTGATTTAGCTCAAGTGGTATTATGCCTAACCTGGAAGCACAAGGGGCCAAGTTCAACCCCTGGTACTGCAAAAAAAAACAAAAAAAGAGGGTCAGGGATTTGGCTCAGTGGTTCCAGCATCTGCCTTGCAAGCACAGGGTCCCAAATTCAATCCCTGGTATCACCTACCACAAGGCTGGGCGTGGTGGCTCACGCCTGTAATCCCAGCATTTGGGAAGCAGAGGCAGGAGGATTGCTGAGTTCGAGGCTTGCCTGGGCTACATAGTGAGCTCAGGGCCAGCCTGAACTACAAAGTAAGACCCTGTCTCCAAAAAAAAAAAAAAAAAAAGGTGGGGTTAGAAACTGGATAACTGGTAAAATTAGAAAAGACTGTGTATTATATAATAATAATATATCATTGTTAAATTTCCTGAATTTGATTACTATACGTATTTAAGATAATGCTCTTATTCTTAGAAAATACACACCAAAGCACTGCAATCTAATTTCAAATGTTTCAAAACAATCAACCAATCAATGTCCAGAAGCAGCTGGGTGCAGTGGCACGTGCCTGTAGCATCAGCTACTCAGGAGGCTGAAGTAGGAGGACTTCAGGTTCCAGGCCAGCCTGGACAATTTAGCAAGATACCATCTCAAAATAAAAAGGACTGGGGAGTGCGGGGCGTGGTGGCTCACGCCTGTAATCCCAGCACTCGGGAGGCAGAGACAGGAGGATTGCTGAGTTCGAGGCTTGCCTGGGCTACATAGTGAGCTCAGGGCCAGCCTGAACTACAAAGCGAGACCCTGTCTCAAAAAAAAAAAAGGACTGGGGATGTAGTTCAGTGCTCCTTTGGTTCAATCCCTCATACCATAAATCCAACCAAATAAAACAACAAAAATCCAATGTGTGCAGATGGAGGAGGAGGGCAGTAATATCTGCTACTGGTGGATGAGGAGGACACAGGGGCTCTATTCGTGCAGTTCTTCAAATCAGTTTTTCTGGAGCTGAGGATTCAGCTCAGTCGTTCTAGCGCCTGTCTCGCAAATGCAATGTCCCAGTACCAAAAAAAATTTTTAAAGAACCCCAACACAGTAGTCTTCTGACCCCACCCAGCACTCCTTCTCCAATGACCTTGAGAATCCCTTGTCAGAAGGCAGACCCTTTCTTTACAGCTTTCTTCCCAGTGTTCCAGAATAAGTCTATCCAGCCCAAGAACATGAGTCTGGGGGGCACAGCCTATGTTGGATTCCCTTCTGACTTAAGATTGGAAGAGAGTCAGGTGAGGAAGTGTTTCTGAGGATGGAAGCTTTCTGTGTCGCCTCAGGATAAAACTAAAACCATTGGGTAGAAGAAAAAGGATTTAGGCTCAAGCTGACCAGAGAGAAGGGGGTATGTGAAGTCCTATGTTTAAAGAGATGCAAACTGAACTTAAATGACTTTGAAATCCTCCAAAACTTGGAGGCATTTGATTAAAGAATCTTTTCCTTGGGCCGGAGGGTTAGCTCAGTGGTTCTGGCGCCTGCCTCGCAAGCGTAAGGTCCTGGGTTCGATCCCGGTAACCACATACAATGCTGGGCGTGGAGACTCACACCCACCAGCAATCAATACCACCACATACCACAGTGCCGGACGTGGTGGCTCACGCCTGTCATCCCAGCACTCGGGAGGCAGAGACAGGAGGATTGCTGAGTTCGAGGCTTGCCTGAGCTACATAGAGCTCAGGGCCAGCCTGAACTACAAAGTGAGACCCTGTCTCAAAAAAAAATCTTTTCTTTGGTTTGATCAATGTACGGCTGGGTATGGATTCATTCATTCACTCAATTAAATATTAAATTAATGAGGGGCTGAGTGCTGTCACATATCCCTGTAATCCCAGTACTCTGGAAGGCTAAATTAGGAGAACTGCTAGCTTGAGTCCAACCTCCACAACTTAGACCATGTCTCAACCAAAGAAAGTTTACTGAGAGCCTGCTGCGTGCCAAACACTGTTCTATGGAACCAGTAAAGTAGAAAAATGCCCCAGTTTCAGATTTTGCACATCAAAGCAATCACTGATGACTTACATTGTTCTAAGTGCCCAGTCTGTGATAAGCCAATTAATTCTCAGCACCCTCTTTGTAGTACTGTAATCACCATGTTGAAGCACTAAGAGGTTCAATAAGTTATCCAAAGCCACGCTTCTCTTCGAATCACATTTTGGCTGGTCCCAGACTCTTTTCACTACTCATCCAAGCTCTCAAAAGAACAGCCTTCTCCCCTACCTCATTCCATTTGTTACTTGCAAGGAAAGAGGCAGCCAAAGCTGCCAGCTGCCGAACAAGACTGCCCTGAGAAGGCCTACAGTGAGAGCTCAGAACTTCCACACCTCCAGGTGGGAGCGTGTACATTGTTCAACCACTCTGAACTCTGAGATGCCTGGCTTCTTAACAGCATCATTAGTCGCTGACCATGGATTAGGTCACTGTCTCCTTCCTCACTTCCAAGGCTCTAGAACTCATTGCTGTTGATTAAATTCATCCAATCTATTTATTGTTGAGTCTGGCCCTGTACTAAGTGTTGAGGAAACACCACTGGAAGGCCAGAAACAGAACTGAACCCAAGAAGACTTTCACATTATTTAACCCCCACAATTGCCCTGTGAATAAATATTACATATCCACTTTACAGATCAAGAACTTGGAGCCAGACATGGAGGTGCACGCCTGTGATCCCAGCAGTCGGGAGGCTGAGGCAGGAGGATCACCATGAGTTCGAGGCCGGCCTGACCTACGTAATGAGCCAGTGTCTCAAAACAATCACAAAAACTAAATTTAAAGCACCTCGGGGTCTGGTATTTCCAGCGGGGAACCCCCCCGTGCCCCGTTTCATGGATGCGCGCCTTTCCCCCTAACCCTGTGAATACACACCGCCGGGACCTGTCTTTGTACAGCCTCTTCTCTCCGAGTGCCCAGGCCAGGCCGGCCACAGTGGCACCCACCCCAGCCCTAAGCCCAGACGAGTCTCGAACACCGTCCGGGAGGAGCAGCCGGCTCCCGAGAACTACCGTCGCCCGGACGCGCGACGCCCGTGCATCCTCCCTGGGCGCAGCCCGGCCCCCGAGGTCCGGGCACCGGGAGAACCAGATCCGGCGCGGCCCACCGGGCCGGGGCAGCCGCCGCCCTGAGCAGCGGCCAGGCGTCCGCTTGCTGCGGGCCCTGACACCGGTCCAGGTGGGCTGCTTCGCCCGGGCCGCTCGCCCCGCACCGCCGCCGCGCGGCGCCCGCCCAGGCCGCAAACCCCGGAAGTGGCGGGGCGGCCTCGGGCGCCGGCTACGACCCTCCCCAGCCAGCCGCGGCTCCGAGGGGCTCCTCACACCGGCGCCGCCCTAGCCTTCGTCCTCTCCGGCCCGCGCGAAGCTTACCTGTCCCGCCAGGTGAGCCGCCTCCGGCTCAGTCCCTCCCCCGCCCCCTTCTCCGCTCACCTGGAGCGCAGGTGCGCGTCTCGCGGGAGCGCCGCACGGGCCGCCGCTGGGGACACACTTCCTGCCTCCGCGAAGCCCCGCCGCGCACCTGGGCGAAGGCCCCGCCCCGCGCCCTGAGCGGGCGCCGCGCCCGGACCTCTTGGCCTAGCCGGGGCGGGCCGGGCGGGAGGACAGACGGCTGCGGGTCAGGATCCTGTTCTGCCCGGTGGGCTGGTGTCGGAGCGGTCTCTGAGCGCTGAGCGCCTGCCCGCCTTCCGGCTCTGCTCGGAGCCCTCCCCGACCCCTCAGTCTCTCCGGTTTTCTGTTATAATGGACAAACAATTCCTTCCATATCCTTCAAGTACTCAGCAGGCAGTTTTCTTCTGTCTTTGCTTCCTCCTCGTTTTTGTTTTTTTTGTTTTTTTGAGACAGGGTCTCACTTTGTAGTTCAGGCTGGCCCCGACCTCACAATCACAATATAGCCCAGGCAATCCTCAAACTCACAGCAATCCTCCTGCCTCTGCCTCCTGAGTGCTGGGATTACAGGCGTGAGTCACCACACCCGGCACTGTGGTATGGGGTACTGATTGCTGGTGGGCATGAGTCGCCATGCCGGGACTGTTGTTTGTGGTTAACGGGGATCGAACCAGGGATCTTAATCTTGATAGGCAGGTGCGGTAACCACAGAGCTAAATCTCTGCCCCCCCCTTAATAACTGAGAAAATTTAAGAGAGAAAGTAAAAGTGAAGAATAGGGGGAAAACTGGCTCTGCATAGCAAGTTTGGGCTAAGTAAAACAGGAAAAACCAAGGAAAAGAACACCCAGGGCATTCATTGTATTTTGTTAAGACAAGCAATCCCCCAACCCCCAGAAAAACCATTCGAAACCTCTGCATTTGAATCCTCCAGCCTCAGCTTCCTGAGTGCCAGATAATAGGCATGCATCACCATGCCTGGCAGCCCTGAGAACTTTGATTGTGTCCTTAAATTGCTGTCTTCTTAAAAGTACAATTTTTGTCATCCCAGAACTCGGGAGGCAGAGACAGGAGGATTGCTGAGTTCGCGGCGGCTTGCCTGGGCACCATAGTGAGCTCAGGGTCAGCCTGAACTACAAAGCGAGACCCTGTCTCAAAAAGCAAAAAAAAAAAAAAAAAAAGTACAATTTTGGGGGGGGGGTGAAGATTTAGCTCAGTGGTTCCAGTGCCTGCTGAGCAAGAGCCAGGTCCCTAGTTAGATCCCCGGTAACCACATACAACAGTAGCGCGCAATCCTCCTGCCTCTGCCTCCAGAGTGCTGGGATTACAGTCGTGAGCTACCATGCCTGGCATTGTGGTATGTGGTACTGGGGATGGAACTCAGAACCTCGAGTTTGCCAGGCAGACGCCAGACCCACTGAACTAAATCCCTGGCTCTTAGCATAATTTTGTAAAAAAACATTTAAAAAATTGATAATTTTTACTTGTCAGTGAAAACAAAAGGATGCCTTACTTTTCTGTGGTACTGGACATTAGACTCAGAAAGTTATAAACTACATACTTTCATACCCAAACCTTTAAATTCCAATTTATGGCAATACTCCTTCGGTGTCCTGAACGGTAGGATTATGGGCTGTACCACCGCGAACCATGAGGGCTCTCATCTTTGTTTGATCACTACAACAGACAGCCTTGTGGGTTGGACCCTCTCATATTCATTTTACAGATAGGGAAAACAAGACCCTTCAAGGGATGGCCCAAGGCCATACTGTGAAAGGGCAGCAGAACTGGGTAGAAAGTCAAGCCCCCGGCTCATTCCTTACACAATGCTCCTTTCTCCAAACCTTCCAACTGTGTCTGGGTCTCTTTCGAAACAGATTAGGAGTCAGATGTCTGTCTTTCTCTTTTGCATTGCTGTGTGTTCCACGGTGGAGCCGCGCACCGGCCCAGCCTGCCTTTGTAATCCGGGCTGCCTGGGCTCAGTTTCCCGTTGGCTTTGACCTGGGGCTATTGTCCCTAGCCTGCTTTCACCCTTGCTGCTCTGCTCTGTTCAATTTTATTTCCTGGTCACCTTCCTCGGTCCCCATTCAGTCCCCGGGATTGAGGACAGAGAGGGGGTACAGGTGGTATCGAGGATGACTCTAGGTTTTCTGTCATGAGTTACCGGGTGGATGGAGACATCTGGGAAGGAGGTTAAAGGAGTGAGGATGCAAACAGTTTTAAATGTTGGGAGGATTTGTGAGGTAGCCGAGACACATCAAAATCATACCTAGAGATGACCTTCCGGGCGCCGTTTAGAAGGGGCGGCTCCGGGGCGGTGGAGGAGGGCGGGTCCGCGGCGGCGCTGTGTGGAGCCGGCCCGGCTCCCTCGCCGCTAGTGTTTGCTGCTCGCCTCTGGTGTGCTTCTCCCCTAGGGCACCAGGGGGCACCACACAGCAGCTGAAAGGTCAGGCCCTCAAATCACAGGACCTGCGGGCCAGTTGTTAGATGTGCCCCTGTGTGGCTTTGGGGTGAACATAACTCTTGGACCTCAGTATTCAACATCACAGACAGGTTTAACATGAGACACGCTAGCACTCTAAGGGTAGCCTTAGAGTGTGAACTAACACCACACACACACACACACACACACACACCTTGTCTCCCTCTGATATAGGGCCTCGCTATGCAGTTCAGGGTGGCCTTGAGATCGCTTATGTAGCCCAGGCTACCCTCAAACACACGGTGACCCTCCTGCCTCGGCCTTCCTAGTGTTGGGATTACAGGCGCACACCATCTCGACTCACTCATTTCCAGGAATTTTAAATTGGTAAATAGAATGGGAAGCGACTAAGAGGAATCTCTTCAGCTGGAAAGGCGCCAAACACTGTAGGATGAGGCAGAGCTAAAAAGTGTAAATTGAGGTGTCTCAGCTCCTCTGATTGGTCAGATTATGTAGGGTTCAAGCAGCGGGGCAGGGGCTGCTTGGAGTTGCCTTTCCCCTTTCCTCCAGTGGCCAGAAGAGGGTGTGTCCTGGAGGCTGAAGCAGGGGCGTCTGGGAGTTACCCCTGGGGCTGGAGGACTCTGGGCTGGGGAATGCTGTGGATTGGGGCCCAGGCAGCGTTCTGAGAGCTGGGAGTACGAGTCTCTGGAACCCTAGGTTGCACTGTTGGATGGGAAGCCCCCGGATTCACCTGAAACTAGGGGGCCCCTGGCTCCCTGGTTTTAGCTTGTGGTTCACTCAGATGTTGGACCTGCGGGGAGCCACAGACGAGGAGCTGTCCTGTACCATGGTGAGATGTGGGCTGCTTCTTTGGCCCTGAATTGTTTCTTGTACCGAGCACAACTCTCCCTCAGAGTCCTTGTGCTTGACCGCTGAAGAGCAAATGAGGCCTGGGGAGGGAATGGACATCGCGGGGTTCACACAGTGCACACTGGGCCCCAGCAAAGGTCACTTCACATCTCAGAGCCTCAGTTTCCTCCTGTGCAAACAGCCCTCCTGAGGAGGGACATTCAATGAAGGACACAAAGACCCGCATGGAAAAAGGAAGAGTCTTCCAGTCAGAGTGAAGAGCAGGTGCAAAGGCCCTGTGGTGGGGACAAGCTTGGCCTCCTTGGGATCCAGGGAGGAAGCCAGTGCTGCGGAAGTGCAGTGAGCAGGCTGGGGAGACTGCAGAGGGGAGTGCGGGACAAGCAGCGGCCTCTGCCACAGGGCTCCGAAGGTCCTGAGTCTTCTCGCTTGAGGTCCAAGTGAGAAGCTATGCCCGGATATGGCCAGAAGTACTCAGAGCTACAGAGTGTCTGGAAGCGGATTCCACAGGACTAGCTGTGGAAGACAAGGGAACAAAGGACTCGGGCTGTGTCCTGTTTCAGTTTCCTACTGTGGAGACATAAACTATCCCTATCCCGAACATATGACTTAAAGCCGTCATGATGCATTAATGATGTGGCTGCGTTCTGTGGTTGCTCGGGTGGGGCTAGATTGTCCAAGATGGCTTCTCCTGCCCCATGGTTTCTTCAAAAGTCTCACCGGCCTGTGAGACGGCAGAGCTGGCCTCCACGAGGGCCAGCCCAGGGGGCAAGTGCTCCTTGAGCCTCTGCTTGCATCATGCCTCTGAGGTCCCATTGCCTAAAGCAAGTCCTCCAGCCGAGCTCAGAGTCAGCACAGGTGCCTGGAGGCCTGGATCATTGGAGGCCATCAGGGGAAGGGCTCTGCGCAGCGCCCTGGGTCTGCAGCCCGTGGTGGAATCCAAGGGGACAGAAGTGTGGGCATCTGCCCGAGGCGCGTGTCCTGCCCCGGGACCTCCCAGTTAGGCCGGGGCAGGGACTGTGAGCCCCATGGGGGCAGCCACAGGTACGGGGAAGCTGGGGAGCGGTGGGAGTGTGGACAGCAGTCGAGTAGGAAAGCTGGGAGGTCACGCTGTGCTCCTAAATGCTCCGGGCATTTAGAGAGGGAGAAGACTTGACATGGGACCACGAGGAGCCCAGGGACACTGGGGGGCAAGCCACATCCAGAGTCCCGGCACAGTGAGGGGCTTAGTACTGCACCGAAGGTTGCCTAGGCCCTCCGGGGTCCAGGGAGGGGCTCTGGAGTTCTTCCTAACAAGGTGACCGGATGTCGGGGCTGGATCGAGAGCCAGCGACCTCCTAGCTCTGCAGTGATGGGGTGAAAGCCTCACAAGGCCCTCTGAGAAGACTTGCACAGACAGCATTCTCCCCATTGTATGGATGAGCAAACTAAAGCTCTGAGCAAACCAATACTTCCAATTGGACGCCTTATCTTCTTGGCTTCCTTCCACTCTGCGCAATTCTTGCCCAAATCATAGAGACTATGAGGGAGAAGTGGGGTCTCTCCTGAGCTGGGGCAGGAGGAGCTGTGGCTGGGCTTGTGCCACCTCCGTTATGGAGGCCCCATCTTTGCCCACTGTGGGCAGAGGCCTGTGAGGAAACTTAACAGGAAGTAGAGACTGGGGTGAGCAAACTTGGAATTGTCCTTGAGGAGCCCCAGCCTGAAGGTGAACCCCAACTTTGCCCTCAAGACTCCCCTGTGTGATCTTGCCACTGTGAGCACCCTGTCTCGGGTCCAGGTCTTGTCTCGAGGACTCCCCATCTAGGGGGCTGGAGGATGAAGTGTGTTCATCATTTTCCACCCCTTAACAAATGCTGAGGTAATGAACTTACGAAGAGAAAGGCTTTCTCTGGATCACAGTTTAGGGGTTCCTTTGGGCCTGTGGCAGCACTTCACGGTGGGAACACATGGTAGGGAGACACCACCTACCTCATGGCCAGGAAGTGAGAGAAAGTCGGTCGCTGAGGACCACTTTCCCTCTAAGGGTGTGTCCCAGCGACCTGAGGACTCAAAACAGGCCCTGTCACTTGCCACCAGCACCAAGCTGGGGACCAAGCTCTTCACACACAGGCCCTTGGAAGACATATATTCAAGCCGTAGCAGAGCACGGAGCTGTGGAGGTCAGAGGTCATAGGACAGGGCCAGAGGAAACACAGGGTGCCTCTGGCTGGGTCTGAGTTGTTAGATTTAGCCCTGGGGTCTCGGGAAGGGGATAGGAGGGAGGCCGGGGACTTGGAGAATGGCCTCAACTCAGCCTCTGGCTGAATGACCTTGAGCTTATCCGCGCTTCTGGCTGGTCCTGAGGGAACCCAAACTCTGCCAAAGGAACCACCTGGCCAGGAGCTCAATAATACCTTGGCCTCCCTCGGAGGGAGAGGCAGCCCCACATCTGACACCAGCCTGGGCCTTATGGTACCTCCCTCAGCTTATCTAGGGTGGGTGGGGGCAGCCAATTCGGACACCGGAAGAGAAAGAGGGGGGTGGAAACAGGGGGTGGGGTCCTGGGATCTGGGGCACTCCCAGGAAAAGACAGCCAAAGCCTCTTTCCTAGGATTTAGTGCTCTGTAGCTGGGTTTGGAAGATGCCTGGAAAAACAGTACTCGTGTGTGTGTGTGTGTGTGTGTGTGTGTGTGTGTGTGTGTGTGTGCGCGCGCGCGCGCACATGTGACAGACTTACTGACTGGGGGAGAAGTGGGCAAAGGGAGGTGGAGACAGAGACCTAGAAATTCCAAGAGACGAGAAGGAGGAGAAAGGCCACAGCTGGCGCAGGGAGTACGGGTGCTGTGGGGCCTGGAACACACCGAGGGAGGCAACAAACCTCAGGGTTTTCTTTTGGTGGTACCGGGGATGGAACTCAGGCCCTTGTGCGTCCAAGGTTGGCACGGTTCCACTTGGGCTAAATCCCCAGCCCACGGCTCAGTGCTTTCAAACTCCCAGAGCACTCATCCGCCTGGCTGGGAAACCCGGGCTCCCTTGGCGCTGTTCCCTGGTAGCGGGCCCCAGTCCTGAGGAGTTCCAGAAGCAGACACGGCTAAGGCTCTTCAGCCTCCTTGCCACAGCCCTCACGGCCCGCCCGACGCTGTCAGGGTGACGGTGGAGCCGCTCTGTGAGGGCTGGGGCTGGAGCACGGACTCTGGCGACAAGGACCGCCACATGCAGGGTGGTCTGCCGAATGCCGCTCACTCCCTCGAACACAGGCACCAGATCTACGTGTTCCCTGGAACTGGGGAGGTCAGTAAATTATTCGGCTCCTATTTATCTGTATATCAGTGGTGCGCCTGGGGTGGCCCTGTTCCACGTGGCCCTCTGTGATTGGCTCTTACAATAATTTGGATCCTTGCTTCCTTCCCTCCCTCCCTCCTTCCCTCTCTTCTTCTTTCCTTTCTTCCTTCTTTCTGTTTTTTTGGTGGTGGGGGGAGTTTACTGGGTATTGAACTCAGGACCTTGCACTTGCAAGGCAGATGCCACGCCCCTGAACTAAATCCCCGGCCTGGGCGTGTGTGTGTGTGTGTGTGTGTGTGTGTGTGTGTGTGATACTGAGGATTGAACCCAGGAACAAGGAGCATTCTGCCACTGAACTACAACCCTAGTTCCACCCACCCTGGGCTGGAACTCAGAGATCCTCCTGCCTCAATCTCCTAAGTACTGAGATTATAGGTGTGTTCCACCATGTCTGGTTTATCCATTAATTTTTTTTTTGAGTCAGGGTCTCCCTTTGTAGTTCAGATTGGTCCTGAGCTCACTATGTAGCTCAGGTGAGCCTCGAACTCAGCAATCCTCCTGCTTTTGCCTCCTGAGTGCTGGGATTACAGGTGTGAGCCACCAGGTCCAGCATTGTGGTATATACAGTACTGACTACTGGTGGGCGTGAGTCACCACCCCCAGTATTGTATGTGGTTACCGGAAATCAAACTTGGGACCTTGTGCTTGCTAGGCAGGTGCTGGAACCATTGAGCTAAATCTCCAGGCTTTATCCATAGATTTTTAAAATGCTACAAATGGGGAAAGGTTTTTCCACCTCTTTTTCTGTGGTTTTGCTGGAAATGGATCTGTTGCCTATGGTCCTATCCCGTCTCATACCATCAGTACAACTTCATGTATTCCGCTTCACTAGTCACCTTCATTCCCCGACGAGTCAAACTTACCTTTGCAGAGTCTGTACCTCTGCTCTCATTCATTCCTTCCATCTGGTCTGCTCCTGCCTGCTGCTTCCCAGCCTGGTTCCTTTGCACTCTTCAGGCCTCCTTCATCAGGATCTGTTCAGCTTTAAGTGACCAGAGCTGGGCAAACACCTGTAATCCCAGCACTTGGGAGGCTGAGGCAGGAGAATCACTGAGGG
The DNA here is from genome assembly GCA_004025085.1 of Thryonomys swinderianus. NCBI lineage: Eukaryota > Metazoa > Chordata > Mammalia > Rodentia > Thryonomyidae > Thryonomys > Thryonomys swinderianus. Next base: position 1,019 of record PVIC010042061.1, on the reverse strand, counting down.
TTTGAGGTCAGCCTGGGCTACATAGTGAGCTCAAGGCTAACCTGAATTACAGAGCGAGACCCTGTCCCCCCAAAAAAAGAAATTAAAAAGCAAGTGGCAGGAATCCAATTCCAAATAGCAAAAACAGAATGTATTGGTTCATGTAACTGAAAAATCTAAGAGTAGAATTGCCTTTAGGGACAGTTGGCATCAAGAGCTCAAGTGATGGCACTGTGCGTGGGTTTTCTGTTTCCAGGCTGATCCGGAGGCACCCATTTCCCTTGTGATGGCAGGTCATGCCTGCAGCTGGAGGTTTATAATTTGTTTATAATTCATAGTTCTTCTTTCCCATTTGCTCAGGTAAACATCCTAGTACAGCTTCATTGACCAGGCCAGGGTTACAAGCCCACTCCTGGAGATGGGGTGGTACCAGCCTCACAAAAAATACATACTGAGCCAGGCGTGGTGGCTCACACCTGTAATCCCAGCACTCAGGAGGCAGAGGCAGGAGGATTGCTGAGTTCGAGGTTTGCCTGGGCTACATAGTGAGCTCAGGGCCAGCCTGAACTACAAAGTGAGACCCTGTCTCAAAAAAAAAAAAAAACAATACATACTAAGTGTGTAGGAGAAATGTTTTCCCCAAATTATAAGACACTGAGCCTAGCTGGGCTTGGTGGCACACGCCTGTACTCCCTGGCAGAGGCAGGAGGATCCCTATGAGTTTGAGGCCAGCCTAAACTACACAGTGAATTCAAGACCAGCCTGAACTATGCAGTGAGATCCTGTCCCAAAAAAAAACACAAAACCCACTAACCAATCAACCAAACAAACTAAAAAGACACTGAGCCAAATGTGATGACCACACCTGTAATCCCACCACTTTGGGAGGCTGAGGCAGGAGGATCGCAGGGTTGAGGGCAGCCTGGGCAAGTTAGTGGTTTAGCCAAATCTTATCTCAAAATGAAAAATTAAAATAAAATTTATTTTATTAAAAATAAAAAATAAAATGAAATGAAAAATAAAAATAAAATAAAATAAAA
>PVIC010042060.1:0-15955 GCA_004025085.1 Thryonomys swinderianus | reverse complement strand
GTGGTGGCTCATGCCTGTCATCCCAGCACTCGGGAGGCAGAGACAGGAGGATTGCTGAGTTCGCGGCGGCTTGCCTGGGCACCATAGTGAGCTCAGGGCCAGCCTGAACTACAAAGCGAGACCCTGTCTCCAAAAAGCAAAAAAAAAAAAAAAAAAAAAAAAAAGAGTGAATGAGCTGGAGTCATGGCCTGGCTCTACAACCTGCCCCTGTCACTGAGCAGACGAATGAACAGGTGCAAATATCTATATCTTCATGTATAAGATGAGAACAGTGAACACTGCTATTTACTATTGTTAGGGTAGAAATAAAACAGAAGAATATATTCAAATGTGGAATAGTTTCTGGCACACAATAACCACTCAATTAGGGAAGGAAGGAAGGAAGGAAAAAGGAGAAGAGAAGGAAGGACAAAGAAGACATAAAGGAAGTAAAGATGGAAAGGGAGGGAAGGAAAGAAGGAAGCAAAGAGGAAAAAGGAAGAAAGGAAAGTAAGGACAGAACAAGAAAGGGAGGGTAGGAAAGGAGAAAAAAGGAGGGAAGAAGGAAGAAAGGGAAGGAAGGGGAAAGAAGGAAGAAAGAAGGGGAGAGAGAGGGCAAGAAAAAAAGAAAAAGAAACCCAAAGGAAAGAAACAGATGCTCAGGCCCTCTGAACAGATGCTGGGGAGAGCTGTTCCCCAGAGAGTGGGCTGGAATGAAGAACCCGCAGCTCTAGGCTTTAGACCAGCACAGGGGTAGGACCAGTGCAGCTATGTATTGGTGCTATTTCCTCAGTGCCATCCTATTCTCTGGCAGGCTCCACCCTGCAGCCCCCCCCCCCAATTATACCTACACCTCTCCCAGCTCCCTGGTGGCAGAAGTAAAGTCCTAGCCTTCTTAGCTCTGGTCACACTGTTCTGTGTTATTTGTGTACCTGTAGAGTTGATAGCATAGTAACAGTGCGTACTAAGCCAAAAAACTTCAAGACACTCAATATGCAGCATTCAGCAAATATTTGTTGAGTTCCTACTGTGTCAGTTGGCTTTCTTTTGCCATAATACAATCACAGGGCCCTAAGAATATTGGCTGAAGGGAGGGAAGATTTACTTTGGCTCATAGTTTCCAAGGTTTTAGTCTATGGTCAGTTGGTTCTATTGTTCCTGGGCCTGAGATGGAGTAAAACACTACAGCAGGAAGGGTATGGTGGAGCAGAGCTGTTTACCTCACGGTGGCTGAGAAGCAGAGAAAACACACATGGGCCAGAAGTAGAGGGGCCAAGGATAAGAGTTACCCTTTGAAAGATCCCAGTCACCTTCTGCCTCTAACCACGTCCTACCTCCTTAGGGTCCATTCAACTACAAACTCATCAGTGGACTAAGCCGTTGATGAGCCTGTGTCTTCAGGATACAGTCATCTCTTTAGGCTCACTTCTCAAGGCATGAACTTTTGGGGGCCATTTTAGATTGAAATCAGAATACCTACTATGTCCCAGATGTACCTACTATGTGTGTTGGGTACTTTAGATATATCCATGTACCAAACAACACCATCACGAAGTCTCTCAACATGGTGGAGTTGACATTCTAGTTTAGAGAGTTAATAAACTGGAAAGAAAATAACAAAAGGACAATATGATCTATTACACGGAAGCTGTGTGTAAAAAAGAAAGTAGATAAAAGAAGAGTGGCAACAGAAGGGTCAGAGAAATGCTAGCATTTAGGCATAGTCTTCAAGGGTTGAGTTAGCATGACAGATTGGGGTGCCCCAGCAGGTGATATGTCTGCACAAACCAGTGGAACTAGCAATTGCGTTGTAAAGCACTTGACCAACCACAGAGTACTCCCAGATCAAACACTCCTACCATCTCGTTCTTATCTGAAGAATAAGATGTACTCACAATGAGCTTTTGGCACATTATCTCTTCCAGAGCCTCCACAGTGAGAACACTGGTAGATCTGCAGTCCTGATGTTTCAGCCATGTATAATATTACACATAACTCTGCCACAGAACCCTCCTCCTCCATTAGAGCAATCTCTGTTGGGAGCACCACTGGTCTCAGAAGACATGGTTGTTTGGTATCTACAAAAGTATGTTGAAGATTTTTTTTTTTTTTGAGACAGGGTCTCGCTTTGTAGTTCAGGCTGGCCCTGAGCTCACTATGGTGCCCAGGCAAGCCGCTACGAACTCAGCAATCCTCCTGTCTCTGCCTCCCGAGTTCTGGGATGACAGGCGTGAGCCACCACACCCGGCATTGTGGTATGCGGTGTTGATTGTTGGTGGGTGGGAGTCTCCACGCCCAGCATTATATGTGGTTTCCGGGGATCGAACGCAGGACCTTGCGCTCGCGAGGCAGGCGCCAGAACCACTGAGCTAACCCTCCGGCCGATGCTGAAGATTTTTAAATGGCTTCTGATTTCAGCCTAATTGTTGCACTTGAACACGGTGAATAGGAGGTTATTGACACTCATCTTGAAAACCAGAAATCATAAGAAGTGGCAGGTAGAATCTAAATGATAAGGCCAAGAGAGTAGATGAAGCATAAGACAAGTACTGGCAGAGAATTTTGGGCAACTTCCCATAATTTCTCTCTGCCCTTGCTAAGCTTTGAGTCTTCTCTGGAAAAATGAAGGTAGAAGTTTTCTTCTTTTGAATACCAGCTAGGAGTGAAGGACAGAGTGACAGGAACTGGAATCAGACTTGCACTAGTGTGGTGTATATTTGGGATAGGAGATCCCTGGAGCCATTCAAAAAAGAAAGATGTCTTTTTAAAAGCTTGCTGTCCCCAGTCTCTCAGAAGCCATTAAGCCATTAAGATAATTTGCAAATTGTCTCAAACCTTCTGGGATCCATCGGAGCTTGCAACTAGTGTCATCTCTTAACACAAATTAATTCCCTACGTTTGTTTCCCCAACTTTTTGCCTTTTGTATAAAAAATATTCAAGTGTACCATTTATAGGGAAATGTGTATGAATAGTACTGTGTGGTTGGGTGAATTTTACAAAGCAAATAAACGCCCTGGTTGTAACTACTGCTTACAGAGACATGGCCATATATATCCTCAGACTCCCCCCGGGGATCCTCTCACAATCTAGACTTCTAACACCACAGGGTGAATTGGGCTGATTTTATATAAATGAAATTCAACAGTTTCTCTTTTGTATGTGACTTCTTCCATTCACTATTATATTTATGGATTTTTTTTCATTTGCAGTAATAGCTAACTTATTTTTATTGTGGTATTTCATTTTATGAACATGCAATCTCTATAGCCAATGAACTGATGTATTCTTTGAGGGGTTTTTGGGTTTTTTTTTAATTGATTTTATTGGTACATGTTATATGCACATCATGATCACAGTCAACATAGAGAATTTGTACCAGTACAATTTAATTCTCATTCTTCCCATTCCTCTGCCTACTCACAACCACCTAAATCTTATATAATAAGCTTTGTTTCCTTTTCTAACCATCAAATATTTTCTTTCCTGCTGGGTGTGGTGGCTCATGCCTGTAATCCCAGCACTTGGGAGGCAGAGACAGGAGGATTGCTGAGTTCGAGGCTTGCCTGGGCTATATAGTGAGTTCAGGGCCAGCCTGAACTACAAAGTGAGACCTTGTCTCCAAAAAAAAAAAAAAAATTTTTTTTCTTTCCCTTCTTTACTTACCCCCACTCCCTTTTTCCCTTTGAATATTTTCTATTTCACAATATCTATCCTACATCTTAGAACTCATTTATATGTTCAGTTTCTCTTACCAGAGAAAAGATATGGTATTTACCTAGTTGTGACCTATTTATTTTACTTACAAGTATGTCCTCAAAGTATGTCCATTTGAGTGTAAATGATTCAAATTTATCATTCTTTACGGCTGAATAATATTCTATTTTATAAAAAAGAAAACCCCATGTCTTCTTTATCCAGTCTCCAGTTGATGGGCATTTGGGTTGTTTCCAAGATTTAGCTATCAAAAACTGAGCTTCTATAAACATGGGTGCACATACATCATTATGATTGAATCTTTTAATTCTTTCATGTATATACCTAGCAGGGGAATAGCAAGGTCAAATGGAAACCTCTAATCCTAGTTTTCTCAGGAATCTCTACACTGATCTCTGTAGTGCTTGCACCCCAGTCTACATTCCCACCAACAGCGGACAAGGTTTCCTTTCTCCCCTCAGCCTCACCAGCATTTGCTGCAGGCTGATTTCACAATAGCAGCCATTCTTTGTGGAGTGAGATGGGATCTTAGTGTTGTTTTTATTTGCATCTGTTGAAATGACCAGTAATGTTGAGCATTTCTTCATATGCCTTTACTTCTTCCTCTGAAAAGCATCTGCTCATTTCAGATGACCATTTTTGAATTGGGTCTTTAAGTTGGGGTTTCCTTAACTATACCAGGCACACTCTTACTGGCTTCATTTTACTTGTGACATTATTTTACATATTTGTTTGGTCATTGTGTATGTCCCCTGCAACTCCTTGAACACTTTGCTTCCCAACCATCAAGTTCAGCACAATAATATAGATGTTCAATAAAGATTTGTTGAATGGGTAGATGGGTGGAGAAATGGATGGATGAATGGAAAAATTGTACCATCTCTTCATAGTGAAGAAAAAGGTCAGTGATTCCTAAAACTGGACTATTCAAGTGCTACATTCCTCACTGTTGACATATCTATACACTCATGTGTACTACAATTATAGTTACATGCCACATGTACAAATGGCAGCCCTGTAAGAGTTATCAATCAGTGATGTCACAGCCGTCTTATATGTGTGGGTATAGTCTATGATATTTGTACAAAGCTGAAATCACCTTATAACTTGTTCTCAGACTGTATTCCTATAATTAAATGACTCATAGCTATAATTAAAGGCTACTTAAAAAAATAGGCACACTTTTTCCTTTTCTTGTGTTGCTAATGACTAAACCCAAAGCGTCATGCATACTTAACTTCTGAGTGGTCCCCCGTGCAGCCCCTAAAGAGATATATTTTTACGTAACTAAAATAAGCACTGGAACACATGAAAAAGAAAGCAAAGATTAAAAATAAATAAAATGTAAGCAAAGCAATGTTACTAAGTTCAATCTTTGAGCCTTAGGCCAATAATTCTTGAAAAGGGGCAGGTTTGCAAGTGCTGGAGACTTAATAAGGATTTACCAGAGCTTGGGTGAGACTTTCCCCCAGGTGGAAGAGGAAAGATGAAAGAGATCAGTAAAGAGAATCACATTATCTCCATGGAAATCTCCATTATTTTTTCTTTTTGCAACACTGGGGGTGGAACCTGGGACCCCTGTATGTTAGGCTGGTGTTCTGTCACTGACTTATACCCCATCTTTGTCTATTCTTTAATGCTTAACTCCAGATCATCTTACTGACTCCCAGTGGTGTGTGTCTTTCTTTTGGAAACACCAATAGAGGTTCATCTAGGTCATATCCTGCTTTTAAATATTTTTAAATTAAAATTTTATATTTACTTGCTTTGATTTTTTTTATTTTAAAAGGTGAGAGAAAACAAAATAATTTTTTTTTTTTTTTTTGAGACAGGGTCTTGCTTTGTAGTTCAGGCTGGCCCTGAGCTCACTATGGAGCCCAGGCAAGCCTGGAACTCAGCAATCCTCCTGCCTCTGCCTCCCCAGTGCTGGGATTACAGGCGTGAGCCACCACGCCCAGCACTGTGGTATACGGTATTGATTGCTGGTGGGCGTAAGTCTCCACGCCCAGCATTGTATGTGGTTGCCGGGGACTGAACTCAGTACCTTGCATTTGCGAGGCAGGCGCCGGAATCACTGAGCTAACCCTCTGGCCCAAACTGCAACTCTTTTACATTTCTAAGTGTTTAACTTGTCCTTAGTGCATCTCACAGTCCAAGGAGGGAGAAAAAGACTTGGTTTCATCTGAGAGTCAGAACTCAGCCACACCAACATTCCTTGACACCTGAATATTTGACAGCACAGACACAACACTCAGATTTCTCCTCTTCATTCCAAGGATGTGAGCTTTCATTGCTGAAAACAAGTTACAAGCAAGGCCTGGCTATCAGGGAACGGCTGCACCGACTCAGCGGAAGACCAGCTAGGAAAAGCAGCAAGTCTTTGCTTTACAAACCACAATTATTCTGCCCTGGTTTCGCTTTTCAGCACATGCCCTGGTTTCCATGTAAGATGATAAGGCCTCTATGTTCTTTCACATGTGAACTAAAGACTTCTGAACACTTAGATGAAGAAATCAGGTCCTAGTGATGGCAAAATATTTACACATTGATTTAAGCCAGTCCATGAAATTGGGGATAAGGGACCTTTCCATCAGAGGGAGAGGGGAAAATCAAAGAGAACAGAGCCATGGTGACATTTCAAGGGTGTTTATTTAGGTAGAAGAGGCTATGCCTGCTCAATACCTCCATCCTCTTTTCTTTTCTGCGTTATTTTAGAAAATCCTGAAGTTTCAAAAACAACTGGCATTGTGTTGGGAGGGAGGAAGTGGGGCTGGGGGAGACTGTCAGATGGTGCAGCCACCACCTAAAAAGTGAAATCACATCTCTCAGCTCTCAAGCTACATTTTCCTAGACTGACAAGCCTCAGTCCATGACATATTGTAAGATGTTTTTGTTCTAAAAGTTTTACAATTCAACTTATTATTTATCCATGGCAGCAATGATTGTCTGATTTCAAAATAGCATCACCTTTGGAACAAATTCTCTGCTGTCTAAATTTTTTTTTTTTTTTTGGTGGTACCGGGGATCAAACTCAGGCCCTTGTGCTTCCAAGGTAAATGTTGTAGTGCTTGAGCTAAATCCCCAGCCCTGCTGTCTGAATTTTGCAATGTGTAATATATTTTGAAAGGTTCACATGGGAAACTTCATCTCCAAAGTCAATGGTATTGGGGAAGTAGTTGGGAACAATGAGATCAACAGCTGGGGCCCTTGGTGTGCTATGGGTTTCCAGGAAGAGGGACTTGAGCTGGCAGCTTGCCCTGCCTCACCTCATGACACCCTGTTCCACAATATGGTGTAGCATCAAGGTCCTCACCACGTGCCAGCACTGTGCTCTCGGGTTCTCCAGCCCCAGTGGTTTGCTGTCAAACCTCCAACTTAAGAAAAATCACCTAGTTGGCAGCATTCAGGGATAGCAATAGAAAATACCTAAGATGTGGAAGTTTTTTAAAGTTACAAATGATAATGATGGACCCAGAGGCATATTTTGAGGTCTGATAGGAGACGTTATATTTAAGCATTATAAGAATTTGCCATTTGTTGATATCCAAGAATGTATTATTGTCTGACTGTTCTATTTAACACATACTAATCTGTTTGTTTCCAAAACTCAGTGATAAATATTTTACTATGTGCCTTTTACTCATAGAAAACTGTGTCATGCAGTTGAGTTTTGGAGCCTGGATTTAAATTCAGAGTAGCTGGAATCTGAACCTATTGACATTCCTGGATTAGCCCTGCAGACCTGGGTTCTGGGCACTGTATCCTCCCTGATGTAGCTCCCAGGCAAACCAAGACAGTTGATCATCCTACTTGTGCCTCTAAGTGCTATACTTCACGTAATCCTGTGTAGGACTTTTTGGATTTAGAAAATTTCATGTGCAACTCTGGTCCCACCATCTGGCTCAATAATTGCACTTTAACTCATCAGCTATAATCAAAGCTCAGTCCCAGGTACCACAGGAATACAGAAGTGAAAAAAGATTCAACCTCTACTTTTTTAGGCTACTCTTAAGTAAACTAAAGAAATAATACCCTTTCTCAGGGAAGCTTTACACAAGTAAAGCCAAATTTTATATTTGTGTGTATATAGCACAGCCTTTGAGTTCAGCTGGCAGAACAATTATTTACTATGAAAATGTACCATATTGGTAAGGACACTGTGGGGCTGGGTACTTAGGGCTGATCATCTATGCAAGGACTTTTTGTCAAATATTTTAATGAGAAGAAAAGCACAGTAGTTGGGAAGAAAGTCCAAGGTGACCTTTAGCTGTATAACTTGTTGCAGATCTCCTTAGCATTTTTACAGATCTTTAGTGATGATGATGATGATGATGATGATGATGATGATGATGATGATGACAATGACAACAGTGAAGACAAGGGGGCAAGAGTATGATGATCTCATTATGGTGCAGAGTTCCTCCCTAGTTGAGGTGTTGAGGGCTACAAGTTGAAAAGAGTTTAAGGATACCGTTCTAAAAGGATCTTTTCTTACCATTAAACCCTCAGTCCACTGAACATTGCATACCCACCACCCAAAATCCTTGGCAGAATTCCAAGTTACTATGTCACAGCAGGAAGTGTGACTGATTTTATAATGCCTTTTCCAGGCTCTGGGACAACCAGTGTGGCCTTGGCTTTGGCCAATCTGTCATCTCACCACGGAGGTGAAGGAGTGGTTAGGAGCTGACACTGTGCTAGCATTTAGAACAGTGACAGTGGGATGCCCCAAAGGTCTCTATAAAGATGGTGGTGGTGTCACCTCCACTGACTGGGGCTCCAGACTGATTCTCCAGCCTGATTCGCTCTCCCAACCAGGACTGATGTTCAGCACAATAGTCCATTCCAGTGGTGGGATTAAAGTACTTCTGGTCCTATCCATAAATAACTAGTGTCCCCCTCTTCCCAGGCATCTACAAGCCCACTGCACTGGGCACACCTCCCTGTGATACCTGCTTAGAAGTCCCCATCATCCAGAAACCTAGGAACCAACTTCCCCTAAAGCACAGGCCCCAGGACCTGCTCCAGTTCCCTTTGAATGTACATCACCAGCCCCTATGGATTATTAACTATACTGAATATCCATTTTATTCACTCTGATAAACTTTGAATAAGTTTCCCTTTCTATTTAAGGTAATCGCATCCACTTTCACATTTGTAACTCAAAGGCTTAACTGATACATTCACCTACACACATTTAATTTTATGCAGGCTGAGTTTGAGGAAAGAAAATCTCACTCTCTCTTTTCTGACAACTATGGGAAAATGAGTGACAGAAATGCACTTCTGAGGTAATTATGTGGCAGTACTACATGTTGGCATAAAAAATGTTAAGAAATGAAATTAACTTGGTAAAAATGAACATGCATTTAACGCTTTATGGTTTGCAGATGTCTTTTGCACACCGTATCTTATTACAAAGCCCTTTTCTATACCCTCTCCATTTGGAATTCAGGTTAATGTATGACATGCTTTATATTATCTCACTTTACAGTGAGGAGACAGAGTCAGCAATGCTGAGTGACTCCAACCACAGAGCCACGAAGGACAGAAGCAGGGTTACCAGATGAGTCTCCTGATCTTAGTTCCTCTTCTGTTTCCCCTGTAGCGTGTTGCTTTTGCAGCTGAGTTTTTTCTATAGCAAAAAATACAGGATGTCTGGCCATTTCTTTTCCCTCTTTGGACTAAAGGATAGTCTCCAGAACCTATTTTTTCAATTTATATCTAAACTACTTTAATCTGTCATACTTCAAGAATTAGTTAGCTGCTCCTTGAGAAAAGAGATTATTGAGGGGATGGGATCTCGAAAGGGCTATAGGGTCATAGCATTTGCTATTTCCTCTGCCTGGAAACTAAAAATGATTCATAAACTCTGACATGCCAGTCAAATTCCATGGTTTGGATTTTCTTCTCTTGCCTATCATCATCATCATCATCATCATCATCATCATCATCATCATCATCATCATCATCATCATCATCAGTTTCTAACGTGGCAGAAAGAGGTAGAGTGAAGATCAAGAAGAAAAGTCAGAAATTGAGTATAGGTTGAATAGTATTCCCAGGTTTGGATATAAAATGGATTTCTGCTCCAATTGAAACTATTGAGTCAGTAGGATATTCTCATAGGACTTTTTGGCCAATGGGTAAAATTCATTTTCCTCAGGTGAAGCAGTGTTAAGCATAATTATAGGAATCAGTTTCATTTAATCAAGGTGGAGTGGCTGCGGGCAGCAGAGGGAAACGTCACCTGACTGGAAGCATTCCACATGAAGACCTTGAGAGATCCTAAGCCTTGGAAATATGCTGCACCCTTGATCTACTGCAGAGATGTCCGAACATTAGAAAACCCATAAAACATACAATTTACTTGTATACTGACATAAAAAGCAGTGTATTGGAGCCAGGCACAGTGGCTGGCTCTTTAGCACCTCAGAAAGCTGAGACAGGAGAATGGCAAATTTGACCCCAGTCTGGGTAAATCAGTGACTTAGCTAGATGCCATCTCAAAATAAAAATGTTGGAGCTGCACCTCAGTGCAGAGCCTGGATTCAATCCCCTATTATCACAAGAAGAAGTGTGTTGGAAGAAATTCTTCATGTAAAAATCTATGTTCATCAAAACTGGAATTTTATGGTGTTTCTGTTTTATTAATGCCACAATCACATGCTTTCTTGGTCTCCTGAGCTCTCTGAGATACATCAGGAACCAGAGCATCTATTAACAGTGAGTTAGACTCAGCCTCTTCCAGCACAGACCTGCTGTGTCTGCACACCTCCCTCCCTATCCCACGACAGTGGCAGTGCTTACCGAATGGAGAAGGGCTGTACGACAGGTTATTAATTCTGAGAGTCAGTGAGAGATAAATTGCAGGAATATTCTCAGTGGTCCTGAGAGGCTCAAAAAGTTAATGACTTCAAGATCACATTGATGTCTATGGGGGGATCAATTAGGAGACACTAGGGACTCATGATGTTTTGAAGAGGGGTCATTTGCAGTCTGGACATTTGTGAGTGAGGTCTTTGTAAAAAGGCATTTTTGGTATAAAAATTATATATCTCATGATCTTACTGTCAGAAATGAGGAGATGATATCTATCAAAAGATAGACACAGTTTTAGGAAACAAGGGTCCAATTTTTTTTTTTTTTTGAGTCAGGACCTTGCTTTGTAGTTCAGGCTGGTCCTGAGCTCACTATGTAGCCTGAGCAAGACTCAAATTCAGCAAACCTCCGACATCTCCCTCCCAAGTGCTGGGATTACAGGCAAGAGCCACCATGCCCAGCACTGTGGTGTGTGGTACTGATTGCTGGTGGGCATGAGTCACCATGTCCAGTATTTTTGTATGTGGTTACCAAGATCAAACTAGGGACGTTGTGCTAGCTAGGCTAAATCTCTGGTCCCAGAGGTCCAATATTTTAAAGAGACAAAGAGGGATGCCAGAAAGAAACTGAAGAAGTGTCCCAAGCTGCCAAATCTTGAAGACAGACAACCCAGGTTGAGCAAGATAATGGGAATAGTGCTGCGGTACAGAAGGACGACTCCTAGAAAAATCCACAACTGGTTAAATAACAGATGTGCTAAAAGAATGCTGAAAGGCTGTTCATAGTTTTCATAAAGAGCCTGCAAGTGAGTTACTAAAAGACATAAAAATCAAGGCTATTCACAACCCATGGCAAACAAAAAGTTAACATAGGAAGGAAATATTATCACAGTGTAATCAAGGGCTCAACTATAAATAATATTTACATGATATAAGCATTGAATATGGATCTACATAAAAACTGTGACAGAACTCTATGGGGAGAAAGGTGGCTGGAAGTAGGCCTTTGTGTTGCCAGGCATGTGCTTGAAATAGTGCTGGAAATATATGCTTTAGGATTGAGATCCTTATATTCTACAGTAGGGAGTAGATAGATTTAGAAATACTTGGAATTTAAATTGTAGAAAAGTTTGCTTCTAAAGAAACATGCGGTTTAGGAAGAAGGAAATCAGTGCCCAAAGGTACATGAGAACAAAGGAAGAGTCGTTCTAGAGAATGGAATTGGGGTAGCTGGATAGGGAGTAGGAGTGGCAAGAAGCTTTATCAAATATTTTCAGAATCACAGACAAGAGGAACTTTGGGGTAAAGTTTTTTTTTTTTTTTTTTTTTGAGACAGGGTCTTGCTTTGTAGCTCAGGCTGGCCCTGAGCTCACTATGTAGCCCAGGCAAGCCTGGAACAGCAATCCTCCTGTCTCTGCCTCCCGAGTGCTGGGATGACAGGCGTGAGCCACCACGCCTGGCACTGTGGTATGTGGTTACTGGGATCAAACTCAGGGCCTTGCGCTTGCGAGGCAGGCGCTGGAAACACTGAGCTAAATCTCCAGCCCTGGGGTAAAATTTTCAATTCTCAAGAAAGAGAAGGAGAAGCTGGGTCAAAATAACTACCAGGGAGGACAGCGGTTGGCCCTCTTCCAACACAAATAAGGCAAAAGCAAGGCAGAAAGCCCAGTGGTGGGATTAAGAGACACGGGTGCTCTATCTTGACTCTGTCTTCACCTGGGAATTAATAGGTTACGATGAACATCTCTACCTGGGGAAGGCCCGGCTGGCATGCCAGGTCAGGGCTCCACAAACACTGACAACAGCAATAATGAAGCTGCCAATCCCAGGGGCATGCAGGGGACACATCTGCTACAGGCCAGCCTTGCAAGCTGTCAGTTTTCTCAAATGCAGATCGCTGGGCCCCGGAAATCTGCCACCTGCTCTCCTTGCTGTCTGTTCACGGGTCGCTGTAACTGCTCATTTTCACAAACTAGGTCTCAGGGTGGGCTCTTTTTTGCTTTTTGTGAAGAAGGTTCTGAATTGAGTCAAAATTCTAGGAGAACCCTCTTATTGGTCTGGAAATAGATTCATCATCTGGAGAACAGAGAGGGAGATCGTACAGGGTCTGCAAGCCCCCTGAAAATCTACGCAGTCCTGCGTTTGTATGTGGACATGCCCTTGGGACTTGGGAGGCTAGAATAAAGGAATGTGGCCATTTGGGGCCGCTCATCCGTAGAGACTATGGGGGAAGAGGAAAGAGTCCAGGCAGCCCGTGGGCTTCTAAATACATCGTAACACTGTTATTTCCGGCGTCTGCATTTTCTGGGAGGGGGCCCTGCAGCAGCAGCAGCGAGCGGAAGCAGAGATGTCAGCTCAGCGTGTCAGGAGCCACAGTGGCGGCTGAACGTGACCAGACATCTCTGGAGCACGAGAATTTCTCCACAGCTGGCGGCGCGCTCCCTCCCACCCTGCGCCTCACTGCCGCTGCTCTGCTGGCTGGTGACCCCGGGAGCGAGCCAGAGTCAACAGAGCTCCTTTCTGAGGTCGTGAAGGAGGCTGAGGCCAACAGGTCATGGGGACACAGTGCAAGTGGACGCGAGAAAGACCGCGGCGATGGGTAAAGGCGCTGCGCTCAGAGCCACTGGGTTTGGGCTGCAAATCAGCTCACTGTTTCATAAGCAAGTAGTTTAGTGAGCCTCATTTTCCCTAAGTGGGAATCACTTTACCCAAGTTCATCAGACTTTTCTGAGAACTATACGATGATGCCAAGTCATTTGGCACCAGATCTGTGATTAATGAACAGAGGCAGGTCATATTACTATTATTATTATTATTATTATTATCTAAAACACGTAAGTAAATGTCTTGGAATCTCACTATTTTAAAAAGAAAGTACCTTAAATTACATCTACTTTTATATCTATTTAAATGATGTAAAAATATAAAAATCTTATTTATGGAGAACCATGTGATATTGCATGTGATACACACGCACACTGGATAATGTTTAATTCACTGCAAACATACAGTTTTTAACACTATAAGCTCAAGATGAGTACTTCTAGGTTCCTGTGGCCTATTCGCTCTCACCTGGAAGTTAATTTTGATGCCGAGGGAACATTTTAGCAGCGTCTGAGGTATCTTTGGTTGTCTCAGCCGAAGATAGATTCTACCGTGTAGAGGAAAGGGATGTTGCTCACTATCCTAAATATCTTACACACAACAGGCCCCAGGACAAAGAATTATTTCACTCGAAATGCCAGTGCTTAGAGGAGGCCTGTTGTGAAATTGACATTTATCGTCTATGTCCTAATGGCTCGAATGAGAACGTCTCCTTTTTTCTGAAGAGACCTTGTTCTGATTTTAAGAACAGCATTTCCCACAGTCCAGCCTGTACTGCTTCTGATGACAGTCAGCACTGACTGTGTCCCTGCAGGCTGTGCCAGGCCCACGCTCGGGGTACCTTGCCAGCGGGGTGGTGAGCGCCAATCCCTGCTTAGGATTTTGGAAAAAAAAAAAAACCCAAGTTTCTCTAGGAGCCATTGAGCTTTCATCAGGACATATATTTTTAAAGGTAAATTGATGCCTAACACATGTGTGAAGTACAAATTCTGCCAAAGCATTGACTTTTTAATATCTAAAAAGCTTTTCAGGCATGATTCTAAAACTCTGCTTTCTATGACTTGGGTTTGATGGCAACAATATTATACAACCATTTTCATGTCATGCTTTTTGATTTGTTGATCCTCCTTACAAATGATTGTTCTGGAAACCATGGCACACAGACCAAAAGAGATCTGTTAAGGAGAGCTCAGTTGTGTATCTAGCTGTCTTCTGCTTGTTTTTGATTGCACTTTCTTACAACAGGCTAAGTGATAAAAAAAAATAATGACTTATTGCTCACAATTTTTTCTCTTTTATTGTAAATTCATAAACAGATATGTCATGGTAGAGATGTACAGTATCACAGAAAGGGGACTCATTGGCATGAGGACTCCAGTGGCTGAATGGTGAGGTTTGGTCCCTGCTCCCAGGCCAGCCATTCTCCATACTTCTGATCCGTCTTTTGTGTGCAAGTCCTTGCTAAGAGTTAAGTCTCAACTGATAAGGCCTTGGAGACATAATCATCTCCCATTGATGGTACCTTGCAACCAATTCACAAACATTTTCATATTAATATTGAGCAATTTCCCTACATTCTAATCCATCAAAGCAGGCTATTAATCCTTCCTGTACCATTCTCTATTCAAATGCTAACAATTTTCTTCTCACAAGCTAAAACATTTGTCCAACAGCCCCTCACACAAAGACCCCGCATTGTTAGCGATGATGGATCAGAGTGTTAATATGAAGGATGCAATGTAAATTATATCACTGATACTATACATATGGAGAGAGAAAAAAATCTCTTTAAAAGATCATTTGTATGCTAAAGATAATGAAAGTGATCCCATGGTACGGTAACCTTAATTTTCCTTTCTAAGAGAAATAGAGAGAGAGAGAGAGAGAGAGAGAGAGAGAAATAACGACTCTTTATGGTAGAGAATATGGAAATCCATCATGATTTATAATGGAACAAATGCTATCATTTACTACCTGAAAAAGTAAAATATACACTATTTCTTTTAAAGAACTTATTGAAATGACTCATAAGAAACCCTGTTAAAATATCTGTTAAGAATGTCATAGCCTGAGGTTACTAGGAAAACAGTGTGAATAACAGAGTTCAACTTGGGATGAAAACCAGATAAATGCCTCTATTTAGGGTGGTGAATGAGCTCACAATTTATATTCATTACCAAATGTCACTGAGTGGCATCGAAACTTGGGGTGGGAGTACACTTGGGTCTCCCATAGCGAGAAATGCAAAGTATAATATGTGTTAAGGAATAGTTTGTAACTTCTAATATTAACACTGGTGCCAATATTAACACTGTTTGTAAATAACATCTGTGTTTCACATCATTCTAACTCCTGAGAACTAGAACTGACCGTTTCTATGGGGATGGCTGTGGACATCAGAGTTCTTCAACAGACAGTCCTCAAGTAACCACTGTAATGCTTAGTTCGCTGACATTTATCAGCTCCTTTCAAGTTTGCTGGTCTTCAGAGCCTTCTATGTAAACAGCTGCTTAAAGCTAATATCTAGAATTTGTCCTTGAGAACTTTCCCTTCCCCCTCACAGACTTGCCACGATCTGTCAATTCTTCCTGCAAAATACTTTCCCACTAAAGAGCACAACACCTGGCGTGGAGATGCCACCACCTTTTATGTGGAACTTGGAAAGCTGATCTCCCTGACCCTGCACCCTTTCAGTGTCACAGACTGTAAGGGACCTTAAAATACAAATTTGAGGGCCGGAGGGTTAGCTCAGTGGTTCCAGCGCTTGCCTCGCAAGCACAAGGACCTGAGTTCGATCCCCGGTTACCACATATAATGCTGGGCGTGGTGGCTCACG
>PVIC010042059.1:0-15975 GCA_004025085.1 Thryonomys swinderianus | reverse complement strand
GGTTGTCTTCTAGCAGTGCCAGCGACTTCTTTGGCTGTGCAGAAGCTTTTCAGTAGGATGAGATCCCATTTGTTGATTCTTTCTGCTAGTTCTTGTGCTAGGGAGGTTTTATTCATAAAGTCTCTGCCTAAGCCAATGTCTCCAAGAGTTTTACCAAGCCTGTTTACCAGCAGGCTTATTGTTTCTGTTTTAATGTTTCTTGTGGCATATACTGGTACAAATTTCCCAATGTTATATGTGATTTTGAGATGTATATAAATTGTACCAATAAAGAATTCAATTAAAAAATGTCTATGGAACTGTAGAGCTGCTTGCTCTTCAATCATGTCAGAGCCAAGAACATTTATGTGAATGTACTTGTGAAAGGTTCCTTCAAGTTCTGTTTTTCTAACGATGTCTCCCTTTGTTTATCATGGAAGGATATATTCACTACCTAGAAAATCCAGAGCTGTCTATTGTTTTACTTCTGTGGTATTTTTGGTATTCTGTAATCTTAAGTTTTCTATGCTTTTGAGAAGTCAACTTCTAATCATGTTCTTTGCTTCTTCAATGAAATATGTACTTTATTTTTATTCATTAGTATAGAAATAATTTACATATTTTTTAAAAACTCATTTATTCAGTGATGAATGCAGTGGTTGCTCATAATTAAATATTAATTGGATAGCACTTATAACTGCTCACAAATATTCTTGTTGCACACTGGAAATCTGGCTTGTAGAACAGTGAAGATTTTCTTTATTTTTTGCTTTTCATTTTCCTCCCCTGGGTTAAATTTTTAGAACAGATAAGAATGCATATATATGCCATAGATATCAAAGCACCATCATGTGATTCCAGAATAGGATTTCAAAGAAGACTCAAGTTACAGTCTGGCTTGGATGAGTATATTGTAGTCAGTATCTGTGTGTGTGTATATGTGTGTGTGCACGCGTGTGTGCACACGTGTGTGCAAGTGCACACACCTCTATACTTGTACTTTAGTGAAAGAAACAAAGAGGAGAAATGTGTCACATATAAACTTTCATAGGTGGCTTCTTCACATAAAGTTAAATTATTCCCTAAAGTGAAAGAGAATATTCTGTCAATTTTTATTTTACATATTGAAATAAAGTTCAAATTAATTGTCCCTTTCTCAAGAAGTTATATCTCCTGTTATATGATAACTTTCCAGTTTTTATACATTTAAAGAGGCCAAATCTTACCCCTGTTAAATGAAGTGGTGAATTGAAAAAAAATAACCCATATTTCCCACTGTTAGCCTTTGACTTTTTTTTTGTTTTTTTGTTTATTTGTTTGTTTGTTTTTGAGACAGGGTCTCGCTTTGTAGTTCAGGCTGGCCCTCAGCTCACTATGTAGCCCAGGCAAGCCTCAACCTCAGCAATCCTCCTGCCTCTGCCTCCAGAGTGCTGGGATTACAGGTGTGAGCCACCATGCCCTGCACTGTGGTATGTGGTATTGATTGCTGGTGGGTGTGAGTCACCATGCCCAGCATTGTATGTGGTTGCAATCTGGGATTCAACTCAGGACCTTGCACTTGCAAGGCAGGCGCCAGAACCACTGAGCTAGATCTCCGGCCCCCCTTTGACTATTTTTTAATGTCAGTCCTAGGATATGTCAACACAAGGGAAGTTAGAGCAATTAGCCAAAGAATTTAATAAATCTAAACATGAGTTAAGGGAAAAAAAAAAAACAGAAAGTTGGAAGTGGAGGCTGAATGACCAAGATGATTTGTCAGTGTTAATGAAATTTATCAACCAATTATTCAACCTCTGGTTATGAATATGGATATAACTTTGGATAGTCAAAGGAATCAGTGTATATCTATATTCCTATGTCTTAGATTTCACCAATATCTTTCAAACTGATATCATCTTGCTTAGGTATTATGCCAAAATAACTAGATCAGGAAAGAAAACATAACCCAGGAGTAAAAAGATTGTTTAATATTATGAAATTATTAAATCAGTATATCTCCTTAACTGGTCAACTATCAATACCCACAAAACCCGTGATTATCCAAATAAGACTGATAGACTATTTGATCACATGATTACACATATTTCATGTTCTAGATGAAAGTGGAAGTCAAGAATCAGCTTCATACTTAATGTTTATAAATATGAGAAGACAATATTTTAGACAAATTGAAAGAAACAGCTAGTATTATTTAGCTTCATTTTGGAAGTCCTAGCCCATGAGATAAAAATTGAAATATAAGTCCAAGCTGTATATATTATAAAAGAGAAAACATGAGTTTTATCACTTTTTAAATAACTTGATTTGTTAGAAAATCTAAAAAGGATCAACTGAAAACAGAATTATTTAAAAGATTCAGTAATTCAGTGCATACCAGTTATAAATCTTTATCAATAACTACTAAATACAATGGTTCAAAAGGTATAATTCTGCCAGGCATGGTGGCTCACTCCTGTAATCCCAGCACTCAGGAGGCAGAGACAGGAGGATTGCTGAGTTCGAGGCTTGCCTGGGCTACATAGTGAGCTCATGACCAGCCTGAACCACAAAGTGAGACCCTGTCTCAAAAAAAAGTATAATTCTTTCAAAACAGTAAGAAAACTCCAAAGTTTCTAAGAATAATGTAAGCAATAAATATCCTTTATAACATTATATAGATGATCATAATTCTTAAACTTATATGCATTTATTGAACCATAATACACATAGTTTCTGAATGATAAAAATAGCTTTTGTAATAGCATAATTGTTAGTTTCAAAATATTTTAAGTAAAAACCTACAAAGCTGCAAAAAATAAAGTAAGAAACAAATATTTAAAACTCATCAGAAAAATAAAAATAATTGATTATTATACGAATCAAAACAATAGATTGTACATACATATGCATTGAATAAATATTTAAAATCAAAAGAATGATAAGCACAAAAATCAAAATCAGAAAGAAAAGAATGGTACAACAAAAGCTTTTGGAAAACTAGTTTATATATTTTGGAGATTTATCTAGTTTGATACTCTGTCCCTTCTGTAGATTGCAGTAAATACAATGAGAATCTGAAGCCAGACATCAAACTCAATACCAATGTTTATAGCAGCAGAACTCATAATAGCTGAATCCTGGGCGCAGTCTATGTATCTGTCCATCATTAGATGTTTGGATCAAGAAAGCATATTAGAATACTATTCAGCCAGCTAAAAAAGTCCAAAATGAAGACATTAGTAGAAAAATTGACACACTTGGAAAATATATTACTGACTGAAATAAACTAGACACAGAAGTTTAAATATCATATAGTATCTCTCATCAGAATAGGGCAGAGCACAAACAGAGAATAATAAAGGATGGGTAGGTAGAAACAAGGAGATAGATCTCTTGCATAATGGAAGGGGGTCTGGAGAGCACAGGTGAGAGGACAAGGGTGATGAAAGGCAAATAAGTAACATAAAGATACACCAATTGCAGGGACATAACACCTTCAATGAATGGAAACATTTTGTAACATGAAATTAATCATATCAACAAGAATAAAAATGAAGAGAGGAAGAAGGTAAGAGAATAAAGCAGGAGAGAAACAGAAGGACTAAAAAAAAAATAATGCTGTATTACATGTGCCTGCTCCTTCAAAGGACTGCAAAGTGTATGTATTATGAACTTGTACTAATAAAATTAAAGTTAAATGAATAATATTTAAGAGTGAAAAACAAATATGGATCAAATTTTACTATGATGATACAATGCCTTGCTAAATTGAACATAATAAAAGAAAACTGTAAAGTGAACTCCAAAAACTGTCCTTATAGAACCATAATTCATGTTAACATAGTGGTATCTCTGTTTATGAATTTAATTTATTTTGATATTTTGAAGAAGTTGACTATGTTTTGTCTGTATAAGGGATGATGGTCTTGGTCATGTTTGTTACCTGATGCAGAGTGCAAATAGAAGTGAGATTTAGTCAAACATTTTTGTTTGTGAAATGAATAGAAGCATCTAGAACCAACATATGACTATGTATTAAACTATGATAATACTGTAACACCCTTTTGACGAGCAGATGTCAAAGAAATCAACCAGAAACCACAAGATCCCTAAGATAAGAGATGTGTATATACAATGTACCAATAAAGATTCAAAAAAGGGGATACAAATATCTAAAAAATTATCATACACCATTTAAAATGAGAATAATGTTGGGAAAATGTAGTTAAGTATATTACTTTCTATGCATCCATCCATCAGATAATTATCAAGTGTTTAGCTTTTTGCCAACTACTTTTTTTTAATCTGAATCTTTATTGGTACATTATATGTACACATTATGATCACTCTTAATCTTGCGAATTTGTACCAGTATATGGCACAGCTTAATTCTCATTTTCCCCTTCCTCTACCCACCCTACAACCCCACCCCTATATACATGAGTCTTGTTTTCTTTTTGTACTATCACATTTTTTCTTTTGCCTCATTACTTACTCCCAAACCCCATTTCTTTTTGAATATTTACTATTTCACAATATTAATCATGCATTCTATAACGCATTTACATCTTTAATTTCTCATGCCAGAGAAAAGACACAATATTTACACCTCTATAGCCTGTTTCACTTATGAGTACATCCTTAAGGTACGTCCATTTGAATATAATTGACTCAAAGTTATCATTCTTTAGGCAGTAACACTCCATTTTATAAAAAAGGCACATCTTTATCCAGTCTCCAGTTGATGGGCATTCGGGTTGTTTCCAAGATTTAACTATCACAAACTGAGCTGCTATAAACATGGGTTTAAATATGTCATTGTGATATAAATCTTGTAATTCTTTCATGTACGTCTCTAGCAGGGGAATAGCATGGTCAAATGGAACCTCTAATCCTAGTTTTCTGAGGAATCTCCACACTGGTTGTACCAGTCTACATTTCCACCAACAGTGAAGAAGAGTTCCTTTTTCTCTACAACCTCACCACCATTTGTTGCTGGTTAACTTTGAAATAGCAGCTATTATTTGTGGAATGAGGTAAAATCTTAGTGTTGTTTTCATCTGAGTCTCCCTAATGACCAGTGATGTTGAACATTTCTTCATATACTTCTTAGCCACTTTTACATCTTCTTCTGAAAAGTATTCATTCCAGATGCCCATTTTCTAAATTGAATTATTCATTGGTACATTTTATACACAGCTCACGATCACACTCAACACTGGGGAATTTGGACCAGTATATGACACAAGTTAATTCTCATTTTTACTCACATCCCTACTCATCCACAATCCCATACCCTTGATATACATGCTATTTCTTTTTCTTTCCAAATCATATTTATTCTTCCTCTCATTACCTACTCCCACCACATTCCCTTTGAATATTTCCTATTTTACAAAATCTACCATACATTCTAGAACTCATTCACATCTACAGGTTCTCATACCAGAGAAAAGATATTTCATTTACATATCTGTGATCTATTTATTTCAGATATACATTTTTGAATTGAGTCTTTAAATTTGGGACAGCTGATTTTTTAAGCTCTTTATATATCCTACGTAGTAGCCCTTTGTTTGAGAAATAGCTTGTAAATTTTTTCCTCATATTGTTAGTTGTCTTTTCGTTCTGCCAGTGGTTTCTTCTGCTGCACAGAAGCTTTTATTTTATTTTATTTTATTTTATTTTATTTTATTTTATTTTATTTTATTTTATTTTATTTTATTTTATTTATTTTTTGAGACAGGGTCTCGCTTTGCAGTTCAGGCTGGCCCTCAGCTCACTATGTAGCCCAGGCAAGCCTCGAACTCAGCAATCCTCCTGTCTTTTCCTTCCAAGTGCTGGGATTACAGGCGTGAGCCACCACGCCCGGCACTGTGGTATGTGGTATTGATTGACAAGTGCTGGGATTACAGGCGTGCTTTTTAATAAGATGAGATGCCATTTGTTGATTTCCTCTGCTAGTTCTCATGCTATAGAGGTTTTGTATGTAAAGTCTTTTCCTAAGCCATTGTCTCCAAGAGTACTACCTAACTTGTTTTGCAGCTGGTTTAGAGTTTCTGTTTTAATATTTAGGTCTCGTGCTTGCTTCGGCAGCACATACACTAAAATATTTAGGTCTCTTATCCACTTCGATTTTAGTTTAGTACATGGTGAAAGAGATAGATTTAGCTCGAGTCTTACTTTTCTAATAGATACAAATTGCCTTTTGATGTGATAAAGTCCGTATCTTCCTTAATTTTACTATAGTATAAGAAACAGAAAGATAATAACTTTAGAATAAGTAAGATTTATTAAGTGGACATAATAACTGTGCCTGTATGTGCAGAAAACCATGGGCTATTTTGAT
Organism: Thryonomys swinderianus; assembly: GCA_004025085.1. Classification (NCBI taxonomy): domain Eukaryota; kingdom Metazoa; phylum Chordata; class Mammalia; order Rodentia; family Thryonomyidae; genus Thryonomys; species Thryonomys swinderianus. The sequence goes on along the minus strand of PVIC010042059.1, from coordinate 9,668 downwards.
ACATTATATAAAGTTCAAGTCAATGGTGGGTTATCGATCTCCTTAAACAGATATCTCTTTGTGGTCAATGGGTCTTAAATTATAGTTAGGAGATACAAATTTCTCTAGTGTGAAGCCGAAGGTGTAAATGAGGTCCAGAATATATGATAGTATTGTGAAATAGGAAGAAAATGTTCAAAAGGAAAAGGGAAGGGGAGGCAGGGGAAAGAAAAGCAGGAAGAGAAGAAATTTGATGGTAAGAAGGAAAAAATGAAATCCAAGCTTATGTATTTATATAGAGGTGGGGCTTTGAAAGCAGGGCAAGGGAAAAAATGACAATTAGATATATATCATGTACAGATACAAATTCTCAGTGAGAAATGTGATCATAATGTATTGCTAAAATGTATCAATAAACTGAACTTATTTAAAATGTAAAGATTTTGTCAGATAAGTGTTAGCAAATGAAAAAGTTGCAAACTTCTACATTCCAGCATTAGTAATCATTTTATAATGCAGGTTAAATTTTTTCATCCCCCTCCCCCCCAAAATACTAGAGGGCTCAATTGTGATATTTTCTCTCCACCGCAAATATATGAGTACAAGTGGCCCAGAGAAAAATCAGACATGAGCAAGCAATCTGGTTAGGACAGAGGCAAGTGCAGACCCCTCAGGAAGGCCCTGGGAGGAGGTGGCTTTGGAGAGTCCAGAACAGAAGAGCCAAGCAGGGCCTTGCAGGGCAAATGGAGGAAAGGCTGGAAGATGCGCAGACAACGGCTCAGAGCAGTAGCGGGGGGGGGTGGTGAAAGGAAACTGGAGAAAAAGGCACAAACCCGATCCCATAAGCTGCCCGCACAATCCCTATCCACACTGATATTTATTGAATGTCCTACCAATGGCAGAGCTTTTCTGGAAAGCAAAATTGGCAACACTTATTTTAAAAAGCCATAAAAACTCTTCTCTTCAGCTTGGTAACTCCATTTATGGAAATATATTCTGGGAAAACCATTCTTCCCCACATCCCATAGGGATCATTTCATATATTTCCAATGTCAAGAAAAGACTCTCAGACTGTCTCCCTTTCCCTATCAAACTCTTTCCTCCTGAAGGATGAACAAGTTCACTTTGTCTCCAAAAATAAACAAAGAATGTTGTTAGGTTAACATTTCCTAACGTCTGCACTGTGCCCACTGCTGTACCTTCGAGGTGTGACCTTTCTCACAGCCACTTCCGGTGTGGAAAACTGCCTTACTGCTAAGGCTGCCCTCTCCACTCTGATAGTCTCCTTCCTCCTCTGCAATTTCTTCCCATTCTTACTTCTTGAGGATGCTACTTCTCCTTTTGAATCTACACCTTCCCTTTGACAGCACAACCCATTAAAGTCTAATTTATCCATGATCTAATTATATAATCAAAAAAATCCATCCCTCCCCAACTCTTTTCTATCCCTTTTAGCAAACATTTCTCAAAACGAATTACTTTACTGTAATTGAATACGCTTCCTCACTTTGGGGAGTTTCACTCCCAAACCTTCTACTACCTTGGTTTTGCTCCCAGCTCTCATTGGAAATATTTCTGGAAAATATTATCCACCTCCTTATTGTTTCTGCACCCATTTTTATGTCTTTTTAACCATGAGCAGTCTACAGAGGTGGCCTTATTAATAGGGACCACACGCAGCCACCAAGGAAGTAAAAATGGGGATTCTAAGTTGTTTTATTATCTCCACTGGAATGAGCCTTTAATTAATTACTTTGTTTTGTGCTATTCATGGTGGAGATCTGATAAATCACTTTTGAAATAAGGCCTACAGTGCGTTAGCCTGGGTTAACTTCATGCATAAATGATCAAAATACATAGGAGTCCAGGGAATGGGTCCACAAGCAGGTAGAAGACAAGAAGCTGGTATGAGTGGTGCAGCCGGAGCAGCTGATGGGGACGGTGAGAATTCTAAGACCTGAGTCAAGCTCTGCTTCTGCCACGAAGGGAAGCTGTGGGCCTCAAGTGAGAGAAGAGAGTGCCCAGAAGACAGCGGAGAGCTGACCACCTGCTTTTGTCTTTTGTGAATTCGTCTAACGATCTCCTGGAAGGTAGAATGCACAGTATCTACTGCTTTGAGGATGAGATCTATCTTTATGTCTCAGGAATCTAAGACTGAAAATGGGCTGTTGTAGGAAGTAGAGAGCCAAAGGAAAAAAAAAAAAAAAAGAAAACAACAGTATCTACCCAGACAAGAGATGCCACCTTCTATTCATTTCTGATACCTCCAGTTTCCTAACACTCACATCCTGCCAAACTGCAGGGGAAAGTACATACAGTAAAATTATACAGGCTTGCAAAAAGATCTGAATTCAGGGTATTACTAGCAGGAGGAATGTTCTTCTGGGACGAATCTAAGTGTGATATTTACCTTTGGTTTGAGAATATTTGGAGTGAGGAATTTCAAATGCAAATATTTTAAAAGCATAGCGTGTTGGTAAAGAGACACTGTGGACACCTCTGTTTTCCTTTAAGAAAAGGTTCTTTTTTTAACCTTTTATTGGAATCTTAATGAGGCCATAATTATGATAGCGGGGGGAGAGTAAAATACAGCTGCTAAAAACTGAGCATTACGGTCGACATAGTCCTTGCACCAATTTTTTTTTAAATCTGAAGCCATTCAAAGGACAGGAAAGATGATAGGGAAAAATCTTGCATACTTATATCTTTGGTTTTTATGGACTTTAATAAATATATACTCCATGAAATCTGACAGCCATTCATCCTCTTATCTTTTCATATTAGTGAAACTATCATACAGAATACTGAAAAGATGATCCACTATTTGCCTCCCTTTTTTGCCTCACATACATCCAAACTTTCTCTGTTAAGATTTATGATTACAAAGTCATCCATCTCTAAAGGCCAAAGTTTTATTAATTCCTAGGTTAAACCCTGCTTGGAAGTATTGTGTTTGAATGCATGTACACTGGGCCCTTGACTTATGAACTCAATTCATTCGCGAGGGTTGGTTGTCACTCAAGTTGGTCAGTGAAGGCTCAGGCTCTGCTACACAGCCTTCCAAGTCTCTCTCTTGTCCACAAGCAGATCTCAAGGTTCTCAGAGAGACACTGGCCCAGGATTTCTCAGTGAACCCCACACAGGAAAGGCTGCAATGTTCCTTCCAGAACTCAGTACAAATTTCCAATATTGAATGTGATCATGATGTACATATACAATGTACCAATAAAGATAAAAACAATTTTAAAGTTAAATCTGTATCTGAGACTATCTGGAAGCACAAGCAGCCAGCATTTGGTAACTCAAGACTTTTGACCATAAGATAAAACTAAAATTCCAGTTGTAACTCAAGTTGTTTATATGTGAGGCTGCTCATAACTGAAGGATCCACTGTACATGTGATTTATCCCTTAACTGAGAACTGTGATTATAGGGAACTTAAACTTGTGTAACTCAACAGTATTTGCCATTCTACTATATTTCTTCAAAGCATTACTTCCCTTAATAAAATGAATTGAATGAATTTTATTATTTTTCAAAAAAGTTTTATTTATTTTTATAGTGCTGGGATCTAACTCAGGACATTGCACCTGCCAGCCAGGCAGGAAGCCACTGAGCTACATGCTCACCCCTGAATGTAAATTTTTAATAGAATTACTCCAGACTGGCGGCCTAATTCACCCAGTGATACACTCCTCATGATGTATGCTTTTTACAGGGTGATGAGATGCTCAGAGCAGGTCCTAAGCAGAAATGCACTCAGATGCTTAATTATCAATGGTACTTGTCATATGGCATCTCTGATGAGATGCCATGTTTGGAGATCATCAGACTTTAGTCCCTCCCCTTTCCTTTCTCTGAAAAGGACAAGCTGAGAGATTTGAACATTCATAGTATAATACAGAGTGAATGGTAATGGTGGAATTACAGTTATCTTCCCATGTCCTTCCAAATGTAAATATCAGTTGTTTCTCTTCCCTAATGAAGAAAATCCAGTGGTTTTTGTGTTTTCACTGTTTGTAATATTCTTCAGTTTTGCATCCCCTGAGCCATCAAGGGGTTCAGGTTCTGTGGGTCTCAGCTTACCAATATCACAAGCCCCACACGGAACCTTGCTCATATTGTAGCCACAGTTGTGAGGGGAGCGAGTATCCTTAGCGAGTATGCCTTCCCATGGCCACCTTGCTATCACGCCACAAATGCTCATCTTAGACACCATTGCCAGCATTCGAATGAGATTGTGTCTTACCATGTCAATAAACCTCCGCATATGAATAGGTGATAAAGAGATCCATTATAAACCTCCAAGATTTGAATATACCTTTTCAATTTCCTCTGCACTTTGAAAAGAATTATGGGGCAGATGAGATGCACCATTGCTGAAAATTGGCAGGAATAGTGGGGATTCACCAATCTCCAGGAAAGAAAGATGACTCGCGGTATTACAGTGAAGGATGTCTTTAGTCTCCTGGGAAATACTTGATGTGCGTGAAACTGCTAGGCAGAGAAAGAAGAAATTCACTAAGGCTACTTTTTGGAGTACTGCGTGATGCCAGCTGTTCTCAATGCATGTCCATTTCTGATGAAAAAAAAAAATCTATCTTCAGCTGCCATGATCAAAAGTTGTAGGAAGTTCTGCAATGAAGTTGTAAAACTGGCCCCCAATATCAGAGTCCCCTTGAACCATCTTTAGTCTCATACTGACTCCCTGTCATGGTCGCCTGCAGTGGGGCTGACTTTTTTTCAGGTGACCTCAGGGCCCAGCCCATTCCTGTTCTGCCACAGCCACCTCACTTCATCTCTGCAAATGCAAACTGGCAAAGAGTTTTCCAAGGAGGGAGGTGAGGCCTTCACTTCAGCCGTTTGGTTCCCCAACCGTCACGGCGTTTCCTCCCCTTTGTCTCTCTCCATCTCAGATTGGAGTCACTGGAAAATGCTGCGAACTAGAGAACCCAAGGGATCTCGCTGTGTCCTGACATCGCAGCAGGTTGCTATTTTGTTTCTCAAACTGACCAACACACATCTCCACCCCATCTCCAGGCCAGCACACAGTAGCTTCTCAGAGTCGAGTTTCGAATGCCAAACTTCTCGGCTCGGTGAGGCTGACAACTGTCATTATTTGCAGAGTTCACAAAGCCTCGTAAAACATAGTGGCCTTGGTGACCGCCTCACCTTGTGCTAACGAGGTGCACAGCACCTCTGTCTCAGCAGAGAACTCCTGTCTCCCTGCCCTCTGGCGGCAGGGGTGCCAACATGGTTAGTAAATGTACTACACAGGCTGTAGAACGAAGGGGGGGGGGAGCCATTTTTGAATGTTTCCCAAGTCTAGACGGCAGTATTTGAAGTATTCATTGAATCATTTTTTTTTAATAAACCACTTACTGCATTTTACGGATGCAGCATATTCACTTTCAACCTGTGTTACTGTCATTTCCTTTGGAGTTTATTTGAGTCCTCTCCTTCGTGAGCTCCACAATGGCTCTTCGTGTAGGTCTCTGGTGCTTTCCCTCTCCACGGTCCTGACTCACTAAGAGCACACTATCAGAGCAAAGACATTTCAACTCCCTCCCGCTTTCCTTCAGATTTGCAGTGCTCAGGCCTCCTTGCAGTTGATGTTGTGACCAGGCACTGCCAAGAAGGCGGGGACCAGAGTGTCATGTGTGTTTTTGGTGGCCACATGGAGTAACACTGCTTTCATGCCCTTCTTCCTCTGTTCTGTGTGAATACAGGAAGTAGCAGTGGAGTGCTGAACATGGAACATTATAAGCCAGTGAAACAAAGTGGGTGCACCATTGAATTTGCTGGGTCTGTGTGTAAAAGACATTCTGTTTGGCACAACCACCCCTTGAAACATAGAAACATGGAAGCTCAAAATCGTGCAAAGGATCTGAACCGATCAGTAGCATCTGTCATGACTATCCTTCCACACAATTGCCCTTTATCCCATGACTTTTTCCTTTATATAGTTTTGTTTCTCTAAACCAGAACAAAAGAGTGTCATTCTGGGGGAAAAAAAAAAGTGTACCTTAAAGATTGTATGATAGGAAATGACAATGACCCCAAAACCAGAGACAATTATTTTTTTAATGAGCAGTATATTTTCTCCCATCTCTGCATGCTCACGTATAACTTTGCCCTTTTAAAAATAATTCTGCCCGCCAGGCGTGGTGGCTCACGCCTGTAATCCCAGCACTCGGGAGGCAGAGACAGGAGGATTGCTGAGTTAGAGGCTTGCCTGGACTACATAGTGAGCTGAGGGCCAGCCTGAACTACAAAGCCAGACCCTGTCTCAAAAAATAATAATACTAATAATAATTCTGATTACCTGTGACACATTTGTGTTTCCCATGTTGCCTTTAATCCACCAAAATGGCAATATGATACCTTCTATCTAAATCTTAACAACTTAAATAGTGCGTACCACCAAAGAATCATCCATTCAGCCAATCCCCAATCTTTAGACATTTTTCCCCCACACTAACTAACACCTCTGTGGCTGTCATTTCCAGAAGTGAAGTCTTTACAACACACTACCCTGAACTTACTGAGCTCCTGGGCCTACATTTACCTGGAAGCACATGGACATTAACACCAGGCAGAGATTTTTAAAATAAAACCTCTGATTTTAAGTCATCATCCTTGCTGTTCATTGCTGTACTTGACTATCCAATTACCTTCTCATCTTTGGACTACTTTTATATTTCTAAAATTAAATTCTCAACTCCCTTACTCAGCTCACCTCTGTCAACTGAGCTTATCATTTAGCTGAATCTACAGCATCAATCAACCTCTGGTTAAACTTGTCCCAGGTCCCCGTCCCCCTAGCCAGCCCTCTTGTATTGTGGCCCATGCTCCAGCATGACATCCTGCTAAAATTAGACTGCAGTGCTTTCTGGGTAATTAATTCTGCTCCCTGCCCACCATGCACTCTACTGACTTAGTCAGTCAGGGCTACCATGACAGATTACCGTAGACCAGGTGCTTAAATGACAAGGAGTTACAGTACCACAGGTCTGGCTGCTGAACATTCAAGGTCAAATTGTTAGATCAAGCTGGATCAGTGTCTAGTAAGGCCGCTCTGTGCTTTGATGGCAAATGGTCGCTGTCTCACATTGTGTTCAGACATACACATAGCCACACACAGAAAGAAATAGAGGCACAAGGAGACTTTTCCTCTTCTTATGAGCCCACCAATCCTTCAGGGTTACAATTCCACTTTTGTAACCCCCATTTAATATGAATTACTTCCTGCAAACCCTGTGATCAGATACAATCACACAAGGGTTAGAGCTCCAACACCTAGGTTAGAGGTAAAAGCATGATTTATTGCACTCCATCGATACCTTACATAGTCCAGGTTTCTTTCTAAAGAAGATTCTCACATTCCCAAAAGAATGGTAACACAACTCAAAGGAAGACCAGAACTGTAGCCACAGTGCCAATGAGCTTCAAGGAGAAGCCACATGGGCATTCATAAGTTCTTCGGGTGATTGTCTCCTAACTCCCTTCGGGTGCCTTAAAGAATATCATATGTTCCATGGTATAAGCCTGTTTGGCTCCCAAATCACAGAGCAGTAGCAAATTTCAACTAATCAATGTTTTATAGCCACAATTAAACTATGCACTTACAAATAAAATGTAACCTTTAAAGCCAGGGCCCCATTTCTCAAAGTTGTGTTGATATTTATAATGATTACAGTAGACAGGCGCATTCTTTATGATTTATTAGGGCACCCAGTATGCAAAGAGGGGCAGTAGATTCTTAATTACCCAGAATTTGAAGACCACAGTTTCTTAGTTTTTCAGAGTTTTCTTACCCCCTGCCAACCATCTAAGGGCTCTTTTATGGGTAAACTTCTGCTCTTTTTCATTTCCTCAATGTTCCATCCCCAAGAAATGCTACTCAAAGAAGGTTACCTGTGAGAGAATGCCGAAGAGCTGTGACTGCACCGTAGATCCCCGGAACAAATGAGACAGAATGGCTCATCCTTGGGCAGGGGATCCTGGACAGGGCTCCTGTCTCTCCTTTGGATGTCACAGCCAGCATGATAACAATTTTACTCCCCCAAATCTCACTCGTAGCTATTTCTACTGGACCACCCCCATAGTTTATTATTAACCAATATAAGGTCTGCAATATCTTGATGGAATTTTTGTAGGGGTAAAAACATCACAAACTTATATACTAGGAGTGGGAATTGATTAACATTACCATAGCAGGAGCTCTAAAGCAATACAATATTTTAGAAATATTCATTAGTCCGAAAGGAAACTTTAAGCAATAAAACTGAACGAGCTCTACCAGCTGGCAACCTAAGCAGAGTACAGAGGGTACAGTACATTGGGCCAAGTTCGTATCCGTCTGAGCTTTGAGACTTCACCGTCTCAGCCCCTTTTGGAGGCTCAAGTTCCTTTTCAGCTTGGCAGAATGTTACTTCCTAATGCACCAAGACCAAGAAAAAGGCTTTGGGGAAGCATTCATAGGCTCCAACAATATCAAATAGCGTCTTATAAAATATTTTGATGAACTCACTCAAAACTCATTAGAAATGTACAGTTTGTACTTCCGGAAAAACAGTCTTCATGGAGTTGTCTAGTACAATGAGATCTTTGAGGTTCTCTAGTCTCGTCTCATTTCACACACACAAAAATGACAGTCAGATCAAGCAACATTAGTTGTCTGTGGTTAAGCAGTTATCTCCCCTGGGAAAAGTTAATTAACTGCAACAATAAATCGTATGTGTGGGTCTTTACTAGAAAACTTTGATAAGGACAAAGATGGTGACAGAAGGGACAACTTCACTGGTTGCAAATGGGTAGGCAGAGCATCCCTAATTTGAGAGAGAAATCCTTAAAGTAAATTAATCCCTTAATATGTGATATGACATCACAGGCAAAAGAATTCACACCATAAAATAATATGATGTTTGCAAAATTATCAAAAATATTGTATAAAATTACCTTCAGGCTACAGGAATTTCACGTTTAGATGGGACTCATCACAAAGTTATCTTATTATGCATGTCTAAATATCCCAAAATTTAAAAAGCCAAATTCGAAACTTTATCTGGTCCAAAGCATTTTTGAATAAAGGATACACAACTTATATAATGAATTCTGATCACAGAAACGGACATCTACTTCTCCATAAGCCCATAATCCACTAGCTGACCTCAAACTCTCACCATATGAATTATCAATGGAGTTAAGATTTTTATGTCTATGGAAACATTCAGTTATCTGCACATCTTGTATAGTGTATGTTAAGCAAAGGCTATTGTACATTATCTTATTCTTACATTAATATGTATTAAATTAAAAATGTCAGATTGAAATCATACAGGTATATTGACTAGAAACAGATATACCGACTGGAAAGAAAGGTGTCTGCAAAGCACCAGCAGCAGCAGCAGCAGCAGCAGTAGCAAGCTTTCTCTATCTTTTTCATTCCATTCAGGTTATGGTCCAATTGGTTGGTGCCACCCACACCTAGAATGGGCCTTCCTTTTATCCACCTTCATTGCTATGCTAAACCAATCACAGAACTACTTCAACTATCACACACTCATAATTCATCTACAAACATCCTAAGTTCACCCACCTCAGAAAAGCCCCACTAGCCAAGGATATAGCTCACTGGCTTTAGGTGATGTCCTGAGTTCAATGCCCAGAGAAGAGAGAAAGAAAAA
>PVIC010042057.1:0-15964 GCA_004025085.1 Thryonomys swinderianus | reverse complement strand
GAAAGAGAGAGAGAGAGAGAGAGAGAGAGAGAGAGAGAGAGAGAAAGAGAGAAAGAGAGGAAGGAAGGAAGGAAGGAAGGAAGGAAGGAAGGAAGGAAGGAAGGAAGGAAGGAAGGAAGGAAGGAAGGAAGGAAGGAAGGAAGGAAGGAAGGAAGGAAGGAAAGGAAAAACCCAGCTCTCAAGACAACAAATCAACATTTCCCCTAAGTTCCTCTTTCAGCACCGTAGTGCTCACACTGTCACCTCACAATATTTAAACATCTGTCCCAGAGTTTTGGCCCCATTCCCTCCAACTGTTCTGAGATCGTGGAGGTAGAAATACATCACCAGAAGACTCTGTCATCACAGATACCATCACCACACAGGGAACAGCACACAGGAGTCTGAGGGTCTCCAGGGTGTCAGGAGTGGGGAGGAAGAAACAGGCAGATTCCTTAGGGCTGAACCAACATCATGAAGGCCTGGCCTGGAGTCATGGGGGAAGCAGAATCCAAGGCCAGAGTGGATCTGAAAGCAGGAGGTGTTCAGGGGCCCCAGGGACTGCAACAGAGACTGGAAATGCATGGAACACACAGTGATTCCCAGATGCTGAGAGCCAGTTCTTGGGTGTGGAGACAGAAGTTCATGGGAAAAAGAGGGGGAAACCAGTCTCCAGACTACACAGAGCAGAGAAAGGGTTCATTGTGATACTCAGCTCCGAGTCATCCAGGTTGTGAGAACAGAGGCTCATCCTTTATGTCTCTGAGTCTGCAGCCAGCACTGACCCTGGACATGTATAGGAAGTGCTGGAGAAATTAGTGTAGAATGGCTTAAAGTCAGTGTTTTGGGTATTTTTAATGGATTGGCAAGGGTGTGTTAAAGGCCCGGTGCCAAAAAGTTGGGGTGTGCTACACACAGGCCCCAACACCCCATGTTGAACGTGGTCATCATATACCACACTGGGAATGATAAAATTTTAAAAACGAGGAAAGGACTCATGGCAACACAGAGTCAGGGCAGGCGGGGCTGACCTCCCCAGGGCTGCCCTCAGCAGTTACTTCAGGTGAGGGGCATGGACAGTGAGCAGACTGTCGGAGGAGGAACAAGAAGTGAAATCGAGGAGGAAAGGCAGGACTGGCAGCCGCCACCACACCAGCTGTCCCAGAAAGCAGGGCGACTCTGAAGCACTAAGCCAAGGCCAAGGCCAGGCAGGAAACGGAGCCTGAAGTGGAGACGGGCAGGACCCAGAGAGAGAGGAAGGAAAGCGAGCTCAGTGTTTCCCTGCACGACACACAGGAGGATCCTGCGTCTGATTCCCCAGGGCGACACTGAGGGGTGACTGGGACACCACGAGTCTAAGTCCCAGGATGGCACCTCCATCGCCCTCCTCACACTGCCCTCCCATGGAGCGCCTGTGAGTCCCAAGCTGTGGTTTTTTGGGGGGCCGCATCTTGGTGCAGCATGTGTATTGAGAAGCACAATTCTACCAAGACCTGAGGGTCCAGAACAACAAATAACAGGCCCCCTCAGTAAGTGCTTCATGCAAGTCCTCCTTTGACTTGCGCTGGAAAAAGGTTCTTTATTACCTATAATCCTCACTCAAAGAATGCACTTTGTTCAGCAAGAAAAGTGAGCTAAATTGAGGCCTTTCATGTTTCCACAGAGCTATGATATTTGAAGAATTATGTGGTGATTGCTGATGCCACAGAAGCACCCTCTAAAGTAACCAAGAAAAATGCTCAGAGACCTGAATCCACAGTATAGAGCCTGTCCGGCTCCTGTCTTACGACCCAACTCACAGGGGAGGGACAATTGTGGAAACAGACAGGACACAGGAAACAAGCCAGGCCATTTACAGGTGCAGGGATGGGGGGTCAAGGGGCATGGACGGGAATGGAATAAAAGTAGACTTGTGCTCGTGCTGCCGGTGCGCAGTCCAAGACCTCTTCCTTCTCAGCCCTGGGTGCCCTCTGGTCTGTCAGGGTGGAGCTGCATGGGTAACATGCCAAGCAATCATCTGGGTGCCGGTTAATAGCCACAAACACTGTTTTAAACATGGATGGGAGCAAAAAATAATTTTCTGTCCTGCTCTTCACTTTGAAACTCACACTTGAAGTGTAATAGAAAAGACTGATTGTGTTGAGTTTCAGGGTTTCTATTTTGTGTGTCACACCACTAGTGGAACAGAGTCACTCAGTGGGAGACAGCCCAGTGTCACACAAGTGTGGGTGCATTTGTTTTCACTGCGCCACAACTAGGACACAGAACCGGCGCCCTGGCTGAACAGGGCAGGATTTAAGCTCTGCCAGCACGTGCCAGGGTTTTTCAACAGCAACAATGCTACCATCTGCCCCAGGACCTGGAAACAAGAGAGAGATGCTCCATTGAACACTCTGTCCATACACGGGGTCCACCCTGCTGTCTAAAGATGTCCCTCTAAAAATATATGGAACGAAAAGGAAAGGGGGAAAGGAGGGCCTCCACTTACCACTCCACTTACCACTCTTTTTCCTCACCTCTTCCTGAGACCAGGCATGTTATCCTCACCTCCCTAACAGAGATGCAGCTCCATCCAGAAGTGCTGGGTGAAGTGAAGCTTCTGCGAGATGCTGAGATAAATACAACATCTGTATGTGCCCCTGTGTGCTTCTCTGCGAATTTCAAGGTTATGAATAATCTCGGTTCAGATCTGTGCCGTGTTCTAATGTGGGTGATTTACGCTCCGCCGCAACTGCCGCTTCCTCCAATTTAACCATTGCCCTCATGGCTGGCACCAGACCATTCAGCACACTGACGGGAACGAGCCGTCGTCCCACCTAAGAACGTCAGTGATGTTTGGCCGCAGACGCTGTGAGTCCTGTAGAAACCTGGTGTTTTCGTAGACCCTGATTTACTCTCAAGAGTATTATGCCTTTGGCTGTAGGGCCTTGTGGCAGCCTTTAACCATTGAAAATCTTTTCCAGAAATCTTAGGAAAGAGGAAGAAAATTCAGCCTCCAGAGCACATCTTTCTTTTCCTCATGAAATGAGTCCTCTGTTGCTCAGATGAGGCAAAGAAGCTCAGCAGAGATTCCCTGGCCCAAGTGCTGCTCTGAACCGGCAAAGCAAAGCCCTTCCTACAGGCCAGGTGCCGCACCGGGCTTCCCTCCCTGCCTGTCTGCGTGGACATTAGACAGAACCAAGCGCCCTCCTGTTTAGCTGTCAGTGAGGACCACAGTGGGGGAACAGGTGCACACCCAGCCCCTCCATTTGCTTCTCGCTCTGGGAGCCTGGGCCAACTGGTCCTCGGGCTGCCTGACTTCAGGGGACACAGAAAAGTCCAGTGAGCCCAAATTCAGTGGCAGCACCCTTGGCTAGCATCCTGCAGGGGCAAAGGTGTGGCTGGCCCAGCCCCAAGCTCTCGCCTAATGGGCCAAAGTGAGCTGTGGAGGGGCTGGTGCACAGTGGTCAGCACTCAGCCTGGGCTGCAGAGGCCTGGCAGGAGCCGCTGTCAGCAGATGAAAGGAACTGCTGGCCTCCAGGGAGCGCACTGCCATGAGAGGGACTGCAGACCTGGGAGCCGCCCCCAAGTCCAGAGGGCACCTACTCCAGGGTCCAGAGGGCGCCCGCCCTGCTTCAGGACACAGGCTGAACAAACCAAACTGAAACACAAACAATCCAGCCAAGAACACTTCCCAGGATGTGGCTAAGGAGAAAAGGCTAAAAACATCTAGGGGCTGATTACTCAAGAAAGAAGAGTTTGAAGCTTTGAATTCCATCCCGAGTGTCACAAAAGGAGATGGGGGAGGAGGGAGGGGGAGAGGAGTCTTTGGTGGGAGCCTGAGTTGGTGGCAGGTGCTGTGCTTCAGAAGACAGTTGGCTGGGAGCACAGTGACCCCACCACCCACACTTACCTGGCAGGCTGACTTTCCACCTTAATTCTTGGGCCCCTGTGACTTACTCCAGGGGCCAAGAAGTAGCAGCTACCCAAAGAGAACAGCAACATGGAAAACAGGAAGCAGGTGGTCTGCTCACAGCAACAGTGTTCATGGCCCCGCGCAGCCGGCTTGATCAGGTACCGTCTGGGGTCTCATCATTTAAGTTTTACAGCTACAAATCACATGACACATTTATCAAGGCTGCAAAGACCTAACAACAGAACTGTGAAATGGCCAGCACTGAGAGGACATTCCTCAGAACCCTCCAGCCTGCCAGCCGCTGGGGACACACCAGTCACCACAAGCCAGGCCCAGCATCCCGGTCCACATTGCTCCCCTCTTCTCCTGGGTCTGCCCTGGAAACCTGCGAGAAGTGCAGCTGCGATTCTAGCCTCAGAGCCACATACACGATCCTTGTGGATAAGCCAGACTTTTACAAGTAATGCCGACTTGCCTTTACCACCAGCCACGCGTTACCCAGCCCCAAGTAAGCTGCGGGTCCACTGTTAGAATTCATCAGTGCGAAAAGCATGCATTTTGGTGGCGACCTACATGAGAAGGAAAATGACACTATGAAATTGTTCCTAGCCCCATCTACAAGGAACAAATTGCTCTAAAATCTCATTAAGCACTAGACACAGGCAGTAATCCTTTGACAACTGACTAACAGATTATCACACCAAAGTAAGGGGAGAGTATCTGCCCACACAGGCTCAGAGAAAACAGATCCCACGCAGCTGAGGTGGGACAGAAAACAGGGCAGGGCTTTCTGCTGCTGCACATGTAACCCAGCTCCCAAGTAAGACTTGATTCCCTGTCCTTGGTTTTTAATTCATCTTCAATTAGAGGATTTTTTCTTTACCAAGCCACAGATGTCCAAAAATTTCTAAACAATTGTGTAAGAATACAAAGCAGCACTTGACAGTATTTTTTAGTCCCTGATGACTGCAAGTTATCAAGACTCCTACCTGAATAGTCACAATTCCAGGTTCTAAAGGCAAATGTCAGACTCACTGTTATGGGCCAAGCAGACAAAACTCAGGGCTGCGCTGGCTAACGTGACCCTGTGACAGGAGGAACTCCACATCAGAATAGCAGGGAAAAGGTATTTGTCTGTGGCTGAGAAACTCAGTAAATAATTTCAAAGATGAGCATTTTTGAAATTATGGATTCTGAAATTATGTAGTTATAGTTCTTATTATAGATCTTATTTTGATCTCTGCTAATTGAGATCTTATACAATAATATTAGTTGAAAACAATATGGATAATAAAAAGCCAGAGAGATGTTAATATATGTCTAGAAAAATCTTAGAAAAAATCCACTTAGGAAAAGTTCCACTGTTACATTTATTACCTTATAATACTGAAAATATTTTAATAAGCAGAATATCTTTAAGAGTAAATACCTGAAAATCTTGCATCTTATCTTTTAATAATGTTGATATATGTATATATTTGACATTATAAAATCTGAACCATGCACGGCTAGTAGACATAGGCCTACTTTCTAAAGTATATTCTGCTTCTAAACATCTGTACAGAGCAAATTCTATTGTCAGAACCAGACAGAAGGAGAAGTAGAAATCTCCCCGCTGACTGCATTCCATGCTAAGAAGTAGACCGGGCCTCTCCATCTTCACAAGAGCTGGAAGAGGGAGACACGACTCTTTCTTGGCTCCAACACAACAGCTTATTTCTGTCTGTCTTTATTCATTCCTTTCCATTTACTGAGCACCGAGTCTCTATCAGATACCTTGTTTCCAGTGCCTAAGAAATCTGAGATAAAAGGCCCTGCCCTCCAGGAGTTCCAGGGAAACAATTTCAGTACAAATGAAAATGCTAGGAGCTAAGCATAGGATTTTAAATAAGCTCACAAGACAGAGGACAAAGTCAAACTGGAATAGTTCTCCGAGGAGCTAATGCAAGCTGAATTCGGGAGCGTGTGAAGGGATAGGAAAGACATCCTGAGCAGCAGTCATAGGATTTGCAGGCAGTGTCAGGAAATGCATGGCCCCACTCCACAAGAGCAGCCAGCACAGTTTGACCAAAGGCTGCAGGACATGAGTTGCAGAGATGAATTTAGGAAGAGATGACTTTGGAGAATCCAGTAGGGCCAAATTCTAAAGCCTGTCTTTCTCCACTGTGCTAATAAGGTTAGGGTTTTATTTCTACAAACAGTGGAGAGCTATTGAGAGTGCAAGGTACTGTTCCTAAACTCAGCCAGTGGCAGGAGGATGAGTTCAGACTCTTTCAAAGTGTAAAATCGATGGAACTGTGCTGCTAATCACTCAAGATGTGGGGAAGGGAAAGCCTGACTGTGCCCGGATATGGAGAGCTGTGCTTCTGCTGGTCCACAGAACAAGGGGGAAGACTCAGTGCAGACTCCAGTCTTGAACAAACTGGGCAGACAGGCCTGAGACACAGCCATGGCAAAGGTGCCAGAGACACAGGTGGGCTGGGCATGCACTCCTGGTGTCACCAGCACACATGCCACTGCTGAAGCCTTCAGGGGAGATAAGGTCACCACAGGAGCAGGTGTGAGCACAGTCGACCCCGGAATACTGAAGTCTAAAGAAGGAAGAAAAGGCCCTGTGGGTGTTCCAAAGGCAAGGCCAGTTAGCAGTGTGAGAAATAGATGCAAGGATCTTGATAGACAAAGGCCAACAATAAGCCTGCACTTTGAGGAAGAGGCAGTAAGAAACAGGCTGGAGAATATCAGACTCATCAAAGAGGACCTCAACAAAGGTGAAATGTTAATGCGCCAAAATATTATAACAGCTAAGTTAGGTAGAGCTGTTCTAGGCCATCAGAGAGGACCAGGCACTTGTGGGAGTTGGTACAGGAGATAAGAACACATCACAGTGGTGGCTGGAGATGCATCTGTCAAAGGCCAGGCCCCAACATAAAGATGGGATGACCAGGCTGCCCCACGGGATAAGCAACAAACTAAACACTGTTCTGTGATTGGCATCACCTGGTCCAATAAATTCAAGTAGACATCAGT
Organism: Thryonomys swinderianus; assembly: GCA_004025085.1. NCBI lineage: Eukaryota > Metazoa > Chordata > Mammalia > Rodentia > Thryonomyidae > Thryonomys > Thryonomys swinderianus. Next base: position 9,063 of record PVIC010042057.1, on the reverse strand, counting down.
CACCAGTGGGTAACCAGGACCACCCAACCCAGCCCTTCCTGCAAAGGTCTCTTCTTTCCTCGTGCACCTGCTCTATTTCCCCACTGGATCAGCATCATCTGTGCAGCTATGCTTGTAACTGTATTTGTTGGTCATAGTTTTGATCCACAGTGGACCCACCTCATGGTCCATCTTACAATTCTGATCTGTAAATTTCCTTCAAGAGTGAGTCTGTTGGCAACACACGCCAGGTCCCTCCTGCCTCTCAGGAGCTCTCTCTCACACTCAAAAAAGTCTTCCTACTCTTACCCTCTGTTGTTTCTTAGAATTCATTCTTCAGTTTTAGGAACCATGAATTTGCCATATCTGACATCTACCAGGTTGAGAGTTACATCTATTTCCCCTATGTTGAAAGGACAAAATTACTAACATTCAGTTAAAATGTCTTGATGGGCTTTATTTTTTATACTAGAAAATAACTTTATTCCACAATACACATTATGGGTGGACCCTTCATTTCTTAATATAAAATGAGTGTCCAATAATAACACAGCCAGGTAAGAGCTTAAAGCAAGCAGAACCAAAAACAGGAAGTGGATACATCATCCTTGGATGGTGCAGACAGGGGGACAGTAGAGAAACCGCTGACTGGTTAGCGCCAGGGTTCCCTTCTTCCATAAGACTAAAGCTGAAGGCACAGCATCACCACGCTGACTTGAACTGGCTGGGAAGTCTGGCTGCTCCTGCAGCCTGGCTGTTGTCTGCTCCAGGTCCGATGAACAGCATGGTGAACTTCGGCATATGTGACTCCATCCTCACTACAGGCCTGGTCCATCGGTCCTGTCCAGGGCTTCATCCAAAACAGCTCCCTGTGATTTCTAACAGAATCAGTGAAGGGGGACTCCCTGGGGTCAGGTGCATATGAGGGGCGACAGATACTGTCTTCTGGGGATGACTCCTCCTCCAGAGGTTAGAAAAATAAGATATAGGAAGAGAAGCTACACAGCTCACTAAGGTCAGGGGAAGAATCGCTGAATATGTTTTGCTTTGTTTTGTTTGATACAGTTGTCAGCATGCTTATTGTGCCAAAGAAGAAAGTTTGAGGGGATACTGGTAAAGGAAAGAGAAAAATCAGTGACATAAATGCTCAAGGACACAAAGAAGATCTCAGAACAAATGGAGGTTGAATTTCTGATGGTGGGAAACACATTTTCTCCACACGGAGTGGGGTCACCATCACAGTCTGGGAAGATCTGTGCCGTGAAAGGGTGGACGAGGACACAGGAGGAGCAAGTGACTCCTGAAGACCATCTCTGTGATTTGGGGCCAGGACGGCCATCCACTGAGTGCCTTCTGGTTGGAGGGAAAGAGCCAGAGACCAGAAGAGCTCCAGTTATGGCTGTGCTTCTTTGCTTGTTAGTGAATAGCTTAAAGGGAAAAACAATTTCACAAAGAAAAATGTTTGTCATTGAAGCTGTTCTGAGAATACTTTACTCTTAACTTTTAGGTCTTAATTTCACTGGGATCTGTGTTCCCTGCCAGTAAATAGCCCAGCACTCAGGGTGTTCTGCCTCAGCAGTATATTTCCTATTAGGCTAATTGAAATGCTGCTTCAACAAACCTAAGACATTCTTGTCTCGATTTATCTACCTCATGTTCACATTTACCATAAATTGCATTTTTTCCAAAACAGTGGAATGTCTTTAAAATACCCAAGTTATAAAATAGGCTCACAAACAAATATAAAGCAAAAAAAAAAAATGTAAATTTAGTTTTTACACTGAAGGGAGGGCAATTAAGCACAATGGGCTGAAATCCGTAACCGAAACCTATATTATAAGGCTGCCATTTGTGAGTTTTTTCTCTTAACCTTTCATTTTGTTTAATTCTACTTAATTGCATTTTGATTATCCCAAAATGAATGGTAGAATAAAATAAGTGACACGATAATTTAGACATAGCAGTGATTTAGCTTGGATTACTGACAGTTGATCCACAACGGAGGCAACTAGAATTTGTTTTATGATTGAGATCTAAAGAGGAAAAACACCCACATTTAATACCTGGCCACTGCTGAACTCCTGTAGAGTCCCATTTCTAAGCCCAAAGAATGATCTAGAACCAAGCAGATCCCCCAGTCATAGAGTCCAAAAGTGACAGTATAATGAACTGTAAATTAACATCACCTGTAGCTAAGTGAGTGGGTCTGGCTCCAGGTAATAACTCTGCTCAGTCAGCACATTTATTTTAAAGCTCTGTTTCCCCTCTGTAAAGCACATACAGCTACTAAGAGCTGGGCCCTCAGCACCTTAGAGGCCCAAAACCGGTAGTTCTGGCACAGAAGCTTGCTGTGCACCATCCTGGGACCATCACTCTGTACCTGGAGGTCTCAAGCAGACTTCAATCCAAACCATTTTTATTTTACAATAGTCAAGAATTAGTCATTGCAAATTTTTTAAACATTTAACCCTATACCTCCTTCTAGTGTTTACAAAAACTACACTAGATTTGTGAGCAAAAGCCCACACATTTCACCTTCTAATTATAGGGCAGTGCCTGATAATAGAAAATTAATGTGTAATTAGAAAACAGGCAATCTGTTTAGAAACTTTACCCATTAAATACCAATGCACAGTTTAAGCAAAATATTTAATTATGCCCAATAGTCCCTTTTAATTCCCCAGCTGTAATGTTTATAAATGTAATATTCTTCATTAATAAGAAAATCATTTCAAAAATTTCAAAACAAAAATGGGAAGTGAATTTGGATGTTTTTCTCCTCTAAACCTTTAAACATAAGATGATTGAAGAGTGGTGCTTCTATAAGGTATAAAACACTAATGTGGAGTACTTAGCAAGTATGTTCTCCTTCATGTTTTTAAAACTTTGTGAAGCTAGGCCATTTAAACTTTCAGCACAGGAGCTGTGCCTCGAACATCAGCAAGCATGCAGAAAACAGCTGGCCAACCTGACTGATGTATCAGAGAAAATGGGCTCAAAGAAAGATCATTAAGTTTTTTATGACAGCTACATTTAAAGTGAGGATTAACCTTTATTGTCTGTTCTCACTGAGTCAAGCAGACACATAATGTTGACTTATTCTTAGTACAGTACAAAACTTACATCTTAACCATCTTTAAGTGGACACTTCAGTAGCATTAAGTGTTTTCATACTGTTCTACAACAGCCCTTGGAACCCTCTCATAACACTGCAGTCCGAGACCACTGAATTGTGACTCCCCACCCCACTCTCCCAGGTCCTAGAAGCCATTGCACTTGTATTTTTACCTGCCTTACTACTTTATGTACCTCGTATGTGTGGGATGCCACTGTGTCTGTATTTTGTGATTGGTTACTACTCTTCCCATCCGGTCTTCAAAGTTCATTCAAGGTGCAGCATGTGACAAAATGTCTTTCTTTTATAAAGTTGAGTAACACTCCAGTCACTTTTTCGGTCCATTTCTCCATGGTAATGTTTAAGTCACTTCCCCTTTTGGTTACTGTGAATAAAGAACATGGAGTTCACATATCTCTTGAAGATCCTGCTAGTGTTTACCACCTCAAATCTGTTTACAGAGTATATTCTACTTATTCTTTAAAATCAGACAGCTCTTAGAGAAAAGGACCTAAACAAATTTAGAAACAATTACTTATATGAGGTATCTTTACTATGTAACTGACTTGTGACTCAGAAACAAGTCATCCTGCTTTTGTGAGGTTTTGTATGTTTTATCTTTTTTGTGTTATGTGTTCAAGGCCATTTCCTACTTGTCTGACTTGATTTCACAATGAAAGCAATTAGTGGAGCTCAGTTAGTTGCTTGAAGACAGAATATAAGGCCACTCTCCGAGGAGTTTACATGAGGTTCTGGTAGGTGCAAGTTATTACAGCAGCACCAGGCCACAGCCACCAGCCCAAGCTTGGACAGGGAGTCAGGAGGGAAACAGGAAGTTGACAGGAGGAAAACAGGAAGCTATTTCTAGGTCTGCCTTATACATGTATACTTTTTCATTAGTCTTTAAAACTTCATTTACAAAATAAATTTTTAAATGTATTTTTCAGAGGACAGTCAAAAATTAAGTTTAAAAAGAGCATGTTTTTGTTTTTTCTGTTTTCTTTTTATGGTTTTTTTGCAGTACCAGGGTCAAACTCAGGACCTTTTGCTTTCGAGGCAGACACAGGGCCACTGAGCTGAATTCCTGGCCCAAAAAAGAGCTTTTTTTTTTTAGAAAATAAACTCCATGTCAAAATACTTTAGTTTTAAACCCAAGCTCTGGAAGCATCAGCTGTCCCTGCAACTGCATTTCTGAGCCTCCATGTTGGGCTGATGTCTGGGCTCTGACCTTTACCATTCATTGCACAAGCCCACCATGAGGAGAGCCTTGTGCTTGTTTTAACCTTCTACTTTCGCTGCTGTGAAATTTAGGCTGCATTTTCATTTTATGCATCTCTGAGCCAATCCTGTTTCTCACGCTTCTTGCCTCAGGACCATCTGGTATACCTAAATATCATATTCCTGCTGCATTAGGTCATCTACAGCTAAAACCCAACCTCAGCATTTAAATAAATATCCAGTTAATTCTTTTGAAAAGTTTGCAAAACTTGAGACTCACTGGGACATGGAGTTAAGATATCACGTTCTTGGGCATCTTCCCCTAATAAAAGATTTAAAACAAACTTCTAGGCTTTTGTTTCAAAATGTGTTGAGTTTGGAGCAGGAAAGAAGCCTCTATAATTTAAAATATTTTTATGTGAAATATATTGTTTTCTTATTACCAAGATAAATATTTGGAAATACACCTTAATTATCATTGGGAGAATTCTCACATTTTTTTTGTGCATGCTAGCAGAATTTATTTATATTTACATTAATTCACTTCCCACTAAGCCAAGGACATGCTTCCCTAATTTATTAATTAATTAGGCCTGCTAACCAGGAGTGCTGTAGTTCTGAAAAAAGCTTTGAGTTTCCTCCAACCAACCCCTTCTACAGTGAGAGAGCAGAGAAGATGGAGCCCTTGGGCCCTCCTCTGGGTCTGTCAGAAGGACAAGTATATGCTCCACACCAACACCAGAGGGAAAATGTGCAGCTTGGCAGCTCCATCCTGGGCAGACGTTGGGGAGACCAGGCCCAGGCCTGGACAGCGGGATCATGCAGAGCCACAAGAAGCTCCTGGCCCTTCATTTACCTCTGACACCAAAGCCAATCTGAAATATGCCTCCACCATGGGTAGACCCACACTGACCCCTGGCAACTCTTCTCCCTCGAGGACACAGAAGGGACTCCCACAGTCCATGTGTGGCCCTTGCATCTTCCAGTCTACCAGGTTCCATTTTGTTTCCAGAAACTCGAAGGCCCTCAAAGGCCTGCAGCCCACCCCAGCCCTGCTCGAAGTCATGCTGCAGAAGAACCAGGGTTTGCTGGCTACACCTCTCCTAGGCTTCTCCCACCTCCTGGAGCAGCTGCCTGCAGCTGGGAGCAGTGCAGGCTTCCACCCAGACATGCTGCGGTAGCCCTCATGCCTGCAGAGAAGGATGCTGTTTCTGACTGAGAACAACACTCCCAACAGCGCAAACATTCCCGCAGTAGATTGCTTTGCCTTTAAACAGGAAAGAAATGGCATTTATTCTTAAAATTAATTTTATCATTCTAAATACAATGTACTCCACTTTCAGTTAAAGTATATCCCCAAAAGGCTGAAACAGTGTGCACATTGACTACAAAAAGTATAAAGCACACGTGAGTGTTTGTGATCAGAGTGGCTCTAATTGATGATAGCAGGATGTTGGGGTTGATTCCACCCTGGCTGCCTTCTGATCACTTTCAACCGACAATCACAGCCAGGCTGAAGTCACCCTCTCAGGAGACTGCAGCACCCCTCTGTCTTCGCACCCCATGTGCTACCATGCTCCGAGCTAGCTGGCCAACCTGGAGCCAGGTTTAGGAAACTGCGGGGGAATCACATACCTCGCCTTCCACCTGCACCACCATTGCTGTCCTTCGTGGATCTCCCTGTGATGTGCTGCTGACGTGTGCTGTGATCCCTGCTGATGTGCGCAGGCAGGGCTCAACGTCTTCCTAGTACTGCTTTTGCTGTGCCCAGTGGTTTTGATATGTTTTATGTTGTTTCATTTACTTCAAGAAGTTTTTATTTCTTTCTTAATTTCTTCCCAGATTCATTGATTGTTTTGGATTAACTGCTTGATCTCCATATATGTGTATAGTTTCCAAGGGTTTTGTTGTTGATGATTTCTAGTTTTATTGCATTGTGGTCACAAAAGATACTTGATACTATTTAAGCGTTTGTTGAGACTTAATTTGCAACCTAACATCATCTGTCCATGTACTGCTGAGAAAAACATAGATTCTGCAGCGGGGGAGGGGATGCTCCATAAACTTCTTGTAAATCCAGCCGGGCTAAGGTGCAACTGAGCTGTGCAGTTTCTTTGTGCATTTTCTTTCTATATCCTGTGTCCATTGTAAGATACCAAAGTCTTGGCAACTGCTGTGTTGGATTTTCTCTCTCTAAATCCATTACTATGTCCTTTATATATTGAGTGCTTCAATGTTGGATGCATGTATATTTAGAATTATCATTTCTTCTCGCTAAAACCTCTTCGTCATTATATAATAAATCTGTGCCTTTTTAAAGTCTTTTAATTTAAAGTTCACTTTGCTGACCTAAGCATAGGTATTCCTGAGTTCTTTTAGGTTTCATTTGCATGGCACATCTTATTCTATCATTGACTTTCAATCTGTATGTGGCTTTAGTGTTAAAATGAGCTTCAGGCAAGCAATGTATAGTTGAATATTGTGGGATTTTTAATCCATACAGTCACTCAGTGTCCTTTAAAGAATTTATTCTTTTACATTGACTGTTACTATTGATAAGTAAGGTTTTATTATTGCCATTTTAAATACTTGTTTTCTAATTTTGTTGTAGTTTCTTTCTACCTCCTTTATTGTTTTCCCTTGTGATTAAGTGATTTACTTTAATGTTGTATGACTCCATGTTCATTTTTTTTGCTATGTGTATTATAGATTTTTGTTTTGTGGTTACTATGAAGTTTACAAAAACAGTTTTTGGTTATAACAAGCTGTTTTAAAATGATAGGAAACTGCTATGAATCACATAGCTATGAAAAGAAACAAAAATCAGAATATCAAAGTTATACATGCACACATGTTTATTGCAGCATTATTCACAATAACAAAGATATGGAATTATACTAGGTATCCATTAATGGATGAATAATAAAAACGTGTTATGTGTACACAAAGGAATATTACTCAGTCACAAAGAAGAGGATCTGTCACTTGCAGCAAAAGGGAGGGAACCAAAGTCATTTTATTAAGTAAAATAAACCAGACACAGTAACATAAGTACTGTACACTCTTTTTCACATGTGAAATATAAGAAAGGCCTATCTAAATGGAGGAATGTGACTGGTAGAAATTGAGAAGAGTATATGGAAAAGGATAAAAGGAAGTTGAATTTGATTTGTTTATGCCTTAGCACATATGGAAATATCACTTGAACCTCACTAACATGTGCAATTAATCTGTTATTCAAAACAAAAGGTAAAAAAGAAAGAGAATAGAAAGGTGCAAAATACCCTAATAACAACTCTATACCTACATTCCATTCCTACCCACATTTTTAATTTTCAATGTCCTATTTTACATTTCTATTTTGCCTCTTACCATATTAATGTTACTATCAAAATTTAAATTGTAAGTTTTATAATCTCCTTACTAAAGATACTGACAGCACTATATTTATAATATTAGAGAATTCTGAATCTGTCTGGGTGGTTATTCTTTCCATTAAATTTGATACCATGTGATACATTCTTCTTACTCATTACCAACTGTTTCAGTGTGAAGAACCCCTTTTAGAGTTTCACATTTGCAGTGCATAGCAACTAAAATTATTGTAGGGAGGATATGCATGTACATCACACATCTCAGTTATTTCTTCCCTTTTTTATCCCATAACCCTCTTCTCCCACCCTTCTCCCTCCAACTCTTGGTCTCTTCCCATTTGCAAAACTCTATTTTCATCATTTTTCTTCTTCAATATTTTCCATTTCTTTCCTCTCTCTCCCTCCAATTTTCTTCCCCCATCTATTTGAAGATCTCCCTATTTCCTATTTATCTATCTTCCATTTTGCTCTTTATTTTTATGTATTTCTTTTAGTTTCTCATAGAAAAGAAACCATCTGAGACTTAAGCTTTTTGTGGATGTATTTCACATATTATTATGTTCTCAAGCTGTGTCCATTTACCTGCAGATGCCTCCACTTATCCTCACGGCAGGTTAGTACTCTACTGGGTGTAAATACCACATTTCTTTATCCATTCATCACTGAGGGGCAAGAGTTACCTATTGTGAATTGTCCTGGTTGACAGTTGACTTTGGTTGGTTGGTTTGTTTTGTTTGTTTTCCTGAGAGCTATCCTCTTGCCTGCTGAGAAGTCTGCTGTTGGGTGAACTGGAACATCCTCACTCATTATTAATTTCTTTCCTCCTCCAGCCCTGAGAATTTTCCCTTTAACTTTCACTAGAAGTACTTGATTATAACATGTTTTGATGGACACTGGTTGAACTGAATCCAACTGCTGACCTTTGTCCTTTCTATAATTAGAGTTGTATGTTTTTGGAAGACTGGGAAAGTTTCTGCTATTATCTCTTTGAATGGTCTTTCTACCCCATGGACATTCTCAAGTCCCTCATGAACTCTGACAGCACAGATATTTGCTCTTCATAATATTGTCCCAAATTGTGTGGAGTTTTCTTTATTCTTTTTCTTTCTTTTTTCTATTTCTCCAACTATGAATTTTTGAATAGTTTGTGTTCAAACTTGCTAATGGTCTCTTCTGCTTAATTGGTGCTGCTATTTATGCCCTCTGTCATTTCTTACTTTTGCTTAGAGTTCTTTTATGGAATTTCTAGGGGTATTTTCCTTCTGTCTTTTCTGTTTCACTGTTAGAATATTACATCACTTCTCTGCTTAAAGCTCATTGAAATTTCCTTTAAAGAGCTGTTTTTGTTTTTTGTTTTGGTTTTGGGGGGTTGTTTGT
>PVIC010042056.1:0-16116 GCA_004025085.1 Thryonomys swinderianus | reverse complement strand
CCAGCCTGGCACAGTTGTGGGCCACCTGTCATCCCAGTCTCCCAACTCTAGGAGGCTGAAGCAGGAGGGTCACAGATTGGAGCTCAGCTAGGGCAATTTAGTGACAAAGGAAGACCCTGTCTCAAATGGAAGATGGGCTTTTGGGAGGTGATTGAATCAAGAGGATTAATCAACTGATGGGATCAAAACCAGATGGTGTAATCAGGGTCTGCAAGGGAATAGATGTAACACATATCACGATGAGAAGCAACATTCTGTGTAATTAATAAGCACTAAGGAGATGTAGTGACAAATGACTGTGATCTGAGCACTCTGGGACACAAGATAGTCACAAGTTCGAGCCCAGCCTGAGCAATTTAGCACCTTAGACCCTTTGTTTTTTTCTTTCTGTTTTTTTTGTTTGTTTGTTTTCGTTTTTTTAGTTTTTTTGCGACAGGGTCTTGCTTTATAGTTCAGGCTGGCTCAGAACTCACTATGTAGCCTAGGCTAGCCTTGAACTCATAGCAATCCTCCTGCCTCTGCCTCCCGAGTGCTGGGATGACAGGCGTGAGCCACCACACCTGGCCAGGACACATAATTTATAGGATTATTTTCTAATAGTCACCCAAAAATTCAAATACAGAGGAGAGCAAGAGATCTACCCTCATACGAGAGGGTCTGGATCCCACAGCAATGTCTCACAAAAGTCCAGCCGAAGAAAGCATCCTCCGTGTGTCCATGCAAAGGCCTCGAGCCCATGGTAATATTCCATGCTTGTCTCAGTTGAGGATCTGGACCAGGAAGGCCCCGAGGCCGGGGGGCGGGGAGGCCAGAAAACCTGCACAGTGCGGTGAAGGATCTGGGGCGCCAGGCTGAGGGGTCCTCGTGAGCCAGGAAGTGACCCTCACGGTGAAGATCAGCGCTCCCCTGACGTGAACAGCAGCCTTTCCCAGATGCTACATGGACCCGGCTAACCGTGGTCTGGAATCTCTGAAACTGAGCCGGAACAAACCTTTCCTTCTTCAGTGTGTTTTTCTTAGGTATTTGGTGTCAGTAGTGAAAAGCTAACCTAATACACCTGCATACCCCTCTTTAGCATGGCACCCAACTTACAATAACCACATTATGAAAATCAGCCTAGGTCCCCATCAACACATGGATAAAGAAAAGGTGGTATGTATATATGAAAGAGTATTAGTCAGCCGTAAAGAAGAATTAAATCATATCACTGGCAGGAAAATGATTGGAATTAAAAAACCATCATGTTGGCGGGTGTGGTGGCTCAGGCCTGTCATCCCAGCACTCGGGAGGCAGGGACAGGAGGATTGCTGAGTTTGCGGCGGCTTGCCTGGGCTCCATAGTGAGCCCAGAATGTTGCTTCTCACCGTAACATTTTCATGTTTAACCATAGTTTGATCATATCCTTTCCTCCTAAACCCTCTCCTTGATCCCTGTCCTCTTATTAATAGTTCACCTTCTGGGCCGGAGGGTTAGCTAAGTGGTTCCGGCGCCTGCCTCGCAAGTGCAAGGACCTGGGTTCGATCCCCGGTTACCACATATAATGCTGGGCGTGGTGGCTCACGTCTGTAATCCCAGCACTCGGGAAGCAGAGACAGGAGGATTGCTGAGTTCGCGGCAGCTTGCCTGGGCACCATAGTGAGCTCAGGGCCAGCCTGAACTACAAAGTAAGACCCTGTCTCCAAAAAGCAAAAAAAAAAAAAAAAAAAAAATAGTTCACCTTCTAACTTTCTTGTCAACTTTTCACCCTTAAATTCAACATGACAGAAAACACGTGCTGCTCTTCTTTCTGAATCTGGCTTAATTTGCTTAACATGATGGTTTTTTGAGACAGGGTCTCACTCTGTAGTTCAGGCTGGCCCTGAGTTCACTATATAGCCCAGGTTTATCTCAAATCCACAGCAATCCTGCTGCCTCTGTCTCCTGAGTGCTGGGATTACAGGCATGAGCCACCATGCTCAGCATTGTGGTATGTGGTACTGGGGATCGAACTGGGGACCTTGTGCTTGCGAGGCAGAGCTAAATCCCCAGACCCCTCTTTCTTTTTTCTTTTTTTTTTTTTTAAGACAAAGTCTCATTTTGCAGTTTTGCCTGGCCTTGAGTTCACCATGTACCCCAGGCCAGCCTCAAGCTTGTGATGATTCTGTGCCTCAGCCTCTTGAGTTTTGCCTGGCTAAAATAAAAAAAAACAATTTAAAAAGGGATAGGGATGTAACTTGGGGCCAGATCACCTCTACTCCCTCCAAGACAAGTCATAAAATTTGGGAAAATAAGACAAATAATGGAAAATAAATAAGTGAAAATAGCTAGATTAATAAAGGAGTTACATGACCTTGGACTTGGCAGGGGAGGCTGAGGCTGGAGGATTCCTTGAGACCAGAAGTTTGGGCCAGCCTCAGCAATACAAGACAGTCACAAACAAAAAAGAGGTGCGTGACGTGAAATTACATAGCCTGTGAAGGATGGGACTACAATTTTCAAAATTTTGTTAAATTGGACATTATGTAAAATTTATAATTTTAGTGCTGGGGATTTAGCTCAGTGGTTCCGTCGCCTGCCTCATAAGCGCAAGGTCCTGAGTTCGATCCCCGGTAACCACATACAGTGCTGGGCGTGGTGACTCACGCCTGTCATCCCAGCACTCGGGAGGCAGAGGCAGGAGGATTGCTGAGTTCAAGGCTTGCCTGGGCTCCATAGTGAGCTCAGGGCCAGCCTGAACTACAAAGCGAGACTCTGTCTCAAAAAAAAAAAATTTATAATTTTAACCATCTAATTTTATTTTTGTGTTTTTGAGACAGGGTCTTGCTGTGTAGTTTAGGCTGTCCTTGAATTCAGCGGTATTCCGGGCTGGGCTGGAACTCACAGCAGGGATTCTCCTGGACCAGTTTCCTGAGTGCTGGGATTACAGGCGTGCGCCACCATGCCTGAGTATTTCCAGAATTTTTAAATCATCCAAGGAACTAAACTTTGAGGGACTAGTTATCCAGCCCCAGAGCCTGTGCGCCATAGCTGTGATTACCATAGCTGATTAAAGAGCTGGATCTTGTAGTATAGACTGGAAGTACAGCAGGGATGCAGAAGACGGAGCCCTAGCATAGACCTGGGGCTTCTATTGACCAGCAGTCTTTCTAGCAATGTGTAGCTTCAAGGGAAAGGCAGGTTTACACTTGATCTTAGCCAAAAGGCGGAGAAGCGATGAAAGGCAGGTTTAGATAGGAGAGAAGGGAAGAATGGTCCTTTTGGGCTGGAGAAATGAGCAAGCAGAGAGGGAGGGGAGGAAGCGGAGAAAGGGGCACATACAGCGACAGCTGCAGAACTTCTGTATGGGAAGTTTTAGAGCAGCTCTCTGGCTAAAAGACTGGGTTGGCCAGGAGACTGGGAAACACGTTTTGATTTTTTTTTTTTTTGAGACAGGGTCTTACTTTGTTCTTCATGCTGGCCCTGAGCTCACTATGTAGCTCATGCAAGCCTTGAACTCAGCAGTCTTCCTGCCTCTGCCTCCCAAGTACTAGGATTACAGGCGTGAGCCACCACGCATGGTTTGAAATTGTTTTTAATGTAACACATGCCCTCCCTTCATTTCCATTTTTTTTCCTCTTTTGCTGGTACCAGGGATCAAACTCAGGACCTTGTGTTTACCAGGCAGATGCACGGTGCCACTGAGCTATATGCCCAGCCTTCTATTATGTGTTTACCTGGGACCCTTGGAGCATTTCAGTTACACCATCAAGGCTTGACATAACATTAATGGATGGGGAGCTAGAGCTAACAGTGGCTAACTAACTAGAAATTCAACAGGTAGAAGGTGCCTGGGCGGGGGAACTTGGGCAGATGAGGTCGAGTTAGGATACGGGGGCTTAGATCTCTCTTTCTTTCCTTCCTTCCTTCCTTCCTTCCTTCCTTCCTTCCTTCCTTCCTTCCTTCCTTCCTTCCTTCCTTCCTTCCTTCCTTCCTTCCTTCCTTCCTTCCATTCTTTCTTTCTTTTAGGTTTTTGAGACAGGGTCTCACTTTGTAGTTCAGGCTGGCCCTGAGCTCACTATGGAGCTCCTACTAGCCTTAAATTCACAGCAATCCTCCTGCCTCTGCCTCCTGAGTGTTGGGATTACAGGCGTGAGCCACCATGCCCAGCCTTGTGATGTGTGGTACTGATTGCTGGTGGACAAGTCACCACGCGGGGCATTGTGGTATGTGGTTAATGGGAATTGAATTTGGGACCTTGCGCCTGCAAGGCAGGCGCTAAAACCACTGAACTAAATCCCTGGCCCGGGGATTGGATCTTAAGACAAATTAGGCAATGGGGAGCCACTGCAGATTCTTGAGCAATGACAAAATGATGTGATGAAGTTGGAATTTAGGTTTACAACGGTTTCCTCATTTCTTCTTGGCCCGAGAGCGCCCCCTGGTGCTCCTAATTTGAATTATTTGTTATTTTACCTCGGTGGGAGGGCAGGATCTGCAGGGTTGATAGTTTGCGGAATCTGGACTTGGGTGTTACTCCACTTCGTCCTGTCATGACAGCGCTGCAGCAAAACTAGAGGTTACAGCCAGAGAAGGGGGGAGGGCGGCGGAGAAGAGGGCATTGTGGTTCTTTTCTCTGTGACCTGAATGTCGCTTGTGCTTTGGAATACAGCACAATCATCAAGTAAACTAAAGGGGGGGGGGTGGCTGGGCACAACTCAGGGGTTTGGGAGACACGTACTGTCATGGTATTATAGGTACAAAAGCCAGCTAGACCCATGTAGGCAGATCGATAGGGCTGGCCCTTGAAAGACTTGCAAAAGAGAGGATCCTTCTGAAGGTCAACACCATCAATGAGAAATTACACTACAGGCCTCATTCTCCTCCTAGGAGGGAAGATCAAGGCCTGGATCCAGCTCCTAATTACAAAATCCCCAGATAATGTGCAGGACCTTGAACCACCTGGAGGAGTCTCCTGACAAGAGAGACCCTCTAAGCCTTGATTCCTCATTGGTGGCCCTAGTTTTGAACCCACCCACCTTGTGATTTTGGTCTATAAAATTCCCCTGGCAGAAGCGATCCTTGGGTTACCCACTTTCCGGGTTCCCCCTCTGTCTCTCTTAAGGCAGAAGCTTTCTCTCTCAATACAATTTTCCTACTCAAACCTCCGTCGTTCCTAAAATTCATTCTTCGATTTTTAGAGAACACGAACTCGCATTTCAGCTGGGGAGCTAGGCCCTGCTCTCCTGCGTCAATGGTAGGGACAGGGAAGTAGAAGTTGGCTTCCTGGAAGAGGGACTTGAGCCTTCAGCTAAGGGATGAACAGACAATGCGGACCAGGTAAGAAGCTGTGGGCTGTGCCAGTGCTGGGGACCATCAGCACTGGGCAGGTAGCCTGCAGGAGAAGAAGAAAATCCGTGCAGGATGAGGCCTGCTCAGGGAAGACCAGTTTACAAACTGCGATCCATCTTTCACAGCAGTAGGGTGTGTTTGAACGGTTTTAAGCACATGAATCATCACCAGCCAGTTGAAATCCATGAAGAGTGCGGGCCCCAGAGGGACCGAATCCAAGGACTACTTCCTGAGATCCCATTTCCATCCTAGGGCCCATCTCGGCCCAGGATGATGGAGGTCAGAGACCTCCAGGCCCTCTGGGAGGCTCCTTTCTGCACACAGTGGGGCCTTCTTTGTCACCCATGGTGATCAAGCTCCTTTTCTTGGCACCTGTTTTCCTTCCTTCGTTCAACTTGAAGTGGGCCAGAATGCACCACCAAGGCCGCTAAAAACAGCCCTTGCATCGGCTCCTGCAGGGGATTACTACACAGCTAATAAAACACTATTGGCCATTTGTACTTTTTCTTCCGAGTGGGTTTATTCATTTCAGTTGCCTTTTTTTTGTTGTTGTTGTTGGGTCTTTTATTTGGGGAGGAGTCTAATTCTTTTCAGTTCTTTATATATTCTACATATTAGTCCTCTCTGAGGAATAGCTAGTAAAATTTTTTTCCCATTCTGTAGGTTGTCTGTTTTTCCCTCTTTGAGTTGTTTCCTTTGCTGTGCAAAAGATTATAATGTGACAAATCTTACGTGATGATTCTTGAGTCATATTTTTCTTTTTTGTTGTAGTTGTTTTGTTTCGGGAGCAGGGTCTTATTAAGTAGTTCATGCGGGCTTTGAACTCACTATATAACCCAGGGTGTTCTCAAACTCACAATGATCCTTCTGCCTCAGCTTCCAGCGTCTTGGGATTATAAATGTGTGCCACCATATCTAACTTTGAATTATTTCTTGTGCTGTTGGGGTTATGATCAGAAAGTCCTTGGGTATATCTACATCATTAAGAGATTTACCTATTTGAACTTCAAGGAGATTGTGATTTAATATTATGATATTTGATTCATTTTAATTTTTTTTTTGAGACAGGGTCTCGCTTTCATAATTCAGGCTGGCTCTGAGCTCACTATGTAGCCCAGGCAAGCCTCGAACTCAGCAATCCTCCTGTCTCTGCCTCCTGAGTGCTGGGATTACAGGCGTGAGCCACCATGCCCGGCGATTCATTTTAATTTTTGTTTAGTATATGGAGATAGATATGGGTCTAGGTTTAATCTACACATGTAAAGCCAGTTTTCCCAGCACTGTAAAATTATTTTCTTTCTTTTTTCTTGTTTCTTTGAGATGGAGTCTCACTATGTAGAGCAGGCTGGCCTTGAACTCACTATGTTGGCCAGCCTGGTTTAGAACTCCGCCTACCTCAGTCTCATGAGTCCAGGGGTTATAGGTTTGTATTAACATGTGCAGCTCAAAATTCTTCATTATGTTGTTATCATAGAAACATTTCCCATAATTCACATTCTTTTAAAAATATTTTTCAGCGGGGCGTGGTGGCTCACGCCTGTCATCCCAGCACTGGGGAGGCAGAGACAGGAGGATTGCTGAGTTCGCGGCGGCTTGCCTGAGCTACATAGTGAGCTCAGGGCCAGCCTGAACTACAAAGCGAGACCCTGTCTCAAAAAAATTTTTTTTTCAGTAAAACATGTATTGGTGCCTTTAAATTATACATAATAATAAATTCATCATAGGGAATTTGTACCAGTACATGATATATATTTTTCTTTTTTTGAGACAGGGTCTCTCTTTGTAGTTCAAGCTGGCCCTAAGCTCAGGTGCTGGGATTACAGGTGTGAGTCACCACGCCCAGCCAGTACATGATATATTTTGCTCCCTTTTTTCTCTCATTCCTTAGCTCTTATGTGCAAAAGCTTTATTTCCATTTTTTTCCCTTCAATTTTCTCTCATTTTTCCCTTCTCCCTTTGTTCCTTCCCCCACTCCCTCCTTTGTTCTCATTCTCATTTGAACATTTTTTTCCCATTTCCCAAGGTCTATTGTACATTTTAGTCCTTATTTCCACTTTTGGTTTCTCACATCAGAGAAACAATGTAGTATTTAAACATGTGTGTTTGATTTATTTCACTTAAGAGTATGTTCTCAAGGACTGGGGATTTAGCTCAGAGGTGCTGTGTCGCCTGCCTGTCTTGCAAGCGCAAGGTCTTGACTTTGATCTCTGGTACTGAAAAGAACAAAACGAGTATGTTCTCAAGGTGTGTTAATTTAGCTAGAAATGTCTCAAGCTTGTCCTTCTTTATGGCAGAGTAGTTCTTAATTGTATTAAAAAAAACCCACATCTTTATCACCAGTTGATGGGTATTTGGGCTGTTTCCAAGAGTTAGCTATTATAAATTGTGCTACTATAAACATGGGTGTGTGTATATTGCTGTGGCGTGATGCTTTTAATACTTTCAGGAAGGTACCAAGAAGGGGAATAGTTGGGTCAAATAGAACTTCTAATTTTAGGTTTTTTTTGAGGAATCTCCACACTGATTTCCACAGTGGTTGTATGAGTCTACACTACCACAAACAATGGAGAAGGGTTACACCCCCCCGCACAGTCCTGTAGGTATTTATTACTTGTTAATTTCTTTGATAACATTCTTTCTGGAGTGAGATGGAATCTCAGCATTGTATTTTTCAAATGACCAGTGATGTTGAATATTTTTTCATATATTTATTTGCCATTTCTACTTCTTCATCTGAGAAGTGTGTATTCATTTCAAAGGCCCATTTTAGGATCAGGTCTTTAAATGGGGGGTGGTCTGGTTTTTTTGAGTTCTTTATATATTCTAGATAGTAGTCCTTTGTCTGAAGAACAGCTGGAGAAAGTTTTTTTTTTTTGAGACAGGGTCTCGCTTTATAGTTCAGGCTGGCTCTGAGCTCACTATGTAGCCCAGGCAAGCCTCGAACTCAGCAATCCTCCTGCCTCTGCCTCCCAAGTGCTGGGATTACAGGCGTGAGCCACCACGCCCGGCACTGTGGTATGTGGTATTGATTGCTGGTGGGCGTGAGTCACCACGCCCAGCATTCTATGTGGTTACCGGGATCGAACTCAGTACCTTGCGCTTGCGAGGCAGGCACCAGAACCACTGAGCTAAATCTCCAGCCCTGGAGAAAGTTTTTTCCTACACTGTGGGTTGTCTCTTCACTCTGCTGGTGGTGGTTCTTGGTGTGCAAAAGCTTTTTAATAAGACAAGATCCCAGTTGTTGATTCTTTGTGATAGTTCCTGTGCAAGTGAGGTTTTGTTAATAAAGTCTTTGTCTACACTAGAGTTGTAGAGAGTTCTATCTATTCTGTCTTCCAGCAGATTAGGTGTTCAGTTTTTTGCATTTAGTGCAGGGTGAAAGATAAGGGCCTCGCTTTAATCTTTGGCAAGTAGAAAGCCAGTTTTTCTAGCCTATGTTTGGAAGGGCCTATGTTTCTTCCAGTGAAAGTGTTTGGCTCTTTTCTCAAAGAAGGTGACTGAATGTGTCTAGAGTTGTTTTTGCACCCTCTGATCTATTCCATTAATCCTTGGGTCTGGTGATTTTTTGCCAGTACTATGCTATTTTATCATAGTGGCTGTGTAGTATAATTTCAAGCTGGGAATTATGATGTCTCTGCCTTGCCTTTGTTGCTCAGAATTGCTTTTGCTATTATAGATCTCTCCTGGTTCTGAATAGATTTTAGGATTGTTATTTCTAATTCTGTGAGCTGTTGGAATTTTGATCAGAAATGCATTTAAAGGGGCTGGGGATTTAGCTCAGTGGTTCTGGAGTCTACCTTGTAA
Source organism: Thryonomys swinderianus (assembly GCA_004025085.1). Taxonomy (NCBI): domain Eukaryota; kingdom Metazoa; phylum Chordata; class Mammalia; order Rodentia; family Thryonomyidae; genus Thryonomys; species Thryonomys swinderianus. The sequence continues at coordinate 7,005 of PVIC010042056.1, read as the reverse complement.
GCGCAAGGTCCAGAGTTTGATCCCCGGTAACCACATACCACAATGCCTGACATAGTGACTCACGCCCACCAGCAATCAGTACCACACACCACAATGCTGCGTGTTGTGGCTCCTGCCTGTGATTTCAGCACTCAGGGGTTAGAGGGAGGATTGCTATGAGTTCAAGCCTTGCCTGGGCTACATGGTGAGCTCAGGGCCAGCCTGAACTACAGTGCAAGACCCTGTTTCAAAAAAAGAAAGAAAGGAAAGAAATCCATTTAAAGTGGGTAGGGTAGGGATGTAGCTCAGTGGTTCCACACCTGCCTGGCAAGCTCAAAGTCCTAAATTTGATCTCTGGTACTGAGGGGAAAAATGCATTAAATCTGTATAACAATCTCAGAAATGTGGCCATTTTCACTGTATTGGTACTTCTTTTTCAGAATACTGTCATTTTCCATGTAGAGGTCTCTTTAATTCCTTTATTAGACTGATTCCTAGGTATTTCATTCTTTGGGGTGCCATTATGGAAGGTGTTGTTTCCTAATTTCTCTCTCAGTGAGTTTGTTATTTGTGTACAGGAAGGCTATCGGTTTTTGAATGTTGACTTTATCTCCAGCTATGCTGCTGAATTCGATTATTAAATCTAGAAGTCTTTTTGGGATCTTCTATCTAGAGTATGTCATCCTCGTATAATGATAATTTAACTTCATTTTTTTCCTATCTTTATTTCTTTTATTTCTTTCTCTTGTTTAATTGTTTTGGCTAGTGCTTCCAGGAGTACATTGAGTAAGAGTGGTGACAGTAGGCATCCTTCTCTTATTCCTGACTTTAGAGTTAAAGCTTTCATTTTGTCCATTTGGTATCATGTTGACTGCTGGCTTGCCATAGATGGCTTTTATTAAATTGAGATTAAAGTCTATCTATTCCAACTTTCTGTAGGTTTTTAAAACCATGAATGCTTGTTGGACATTGTCAAATGCTTTTTCTGTATCTTTTGAGAGGATCATATATGGTTTTTTATCTTGTCTCTGTTAATATCATGCATTACATTTAGTGATTTGTGTATGCTGAACCATCCTGGCATCCCTGGGATGAATCCTACTTGGTCATGGCATATAACCTTCTTGATGATTTACTGTATTCTGTTTGCCAGTATCTTATTGAGGATTTTTTTAATGTTGATTGGCGATATTGGCTTTTAGTCCTCTTTTGTGTGTGTGTGTGTGTGTGTGGTACCAGGGATCGAACTTGGGCCCTCGTCCATCCAAGGTTGGTGTGGTACAACTTGAGCTAAATCCCCAGGCCCCAGTCCTCTGTTTGTTTGGTTGGGTCCTGCTCTGGCTTTGGTATCAGGGTAATGCTTCCTTTTAGGAAGGAATTTGTGATTACTACCTCCCTTTGTCTTTCATTAGAGTTTGATAAGTAGTGGCTTTAGGTCTTCTCTAAATTTCTTTTAGAATTCAGCAGTGAATCCATCAGGATTTTCTCTGTTAGTAGTTTTTATTTTTATTTATTTATTTTTTAAAATTTATTTTAGTCTGGGCCGGAGGGTTAGCTCAGTGGTTCCGGCGCCTGCCTCGCGAGCGCAAGGACCTGAGTTCGATCCCCGGTAACCACATATATAATGCTGGGCGTGGAGACACACCCACCAACAATCAACACCACATACCACAATGCCGGACGTGGTGGCTCACGCCTGTAATCCCAGCACTCGGGAGGTAGAGACAGGAGGATTGCTGGGTTCGCGGCGGCTTGCCTGGGCACCATAGTGAGCTCAGGGCCAGCCTGAACTACAAAGCGAGACCCTGTCTCCAAAAAGCAAAAAAAAAAAAAAATTTATTTTAGTCTATCCCCCCCTGCTGTTGTTAGTTTTTAAATTGCATCTTCAATTTGATTCACTGATATTGGTTTATTTAGAATGTTTATTATCTTCCTTATTCAATTTTTTATTTTTATTTTTAAATTTTTCTTTTTTCAGTTTTGGTCATTTATATGTATCTAGGAATCTGTCCATTTCTTCTGTGTTTTTCATCTTAGTATAATGCAGATTCTCAAAGTAGGTATTAATAATCTTCTGGATTTCTGTAAGATCTGTTGTGAGTTCACCCTTTCGGTACATAATTACATGGATTTGAGTCTTTTCTTTCATTACTTTTTTTTTTTTTTTTTTGAGACAGGATCTCACTTTGTAGTTTAGGCTGGCCCTGAGTTCACTATGTAGCCCAGGCAAGCCTCAAACTCAGCAATTCTCCTGCCTCTGCTTCCCAAGTGCTGGGATTACAGGCATGAGGCACCAGGCCCGGAGCTGTGGTATGTGGTATTGATTGCTGGTGGGCGTGAGTCACCACGCCCAGCATTGTATGTAGTTACCGGGGATTGAACTCAGGACCCTGTGAGGTGAGGCAGGCACCAGAACCACTGAGCTAAATCTCCGGCCTCTTTCATTACTTTTTTATAAGGTGGCAGAGGGTTTGTCAATTTTATTTAAACTTTCAAAGAATCAAATCTTAGATCCACCAACTCTTTGCATTGTCTTCTTAGTCTCCATTGCATTGATTTCTGCTCTGATCCTTATAATTTCCTCCCCTGTACAAGCTCTGGGCCTGATTTGCTCTTCTTTTTATAGAAGCTTGAGGTTTAAGATTAGGTTGTTTATTTGAGCCAGCTCCATTTTTCTATATGGTTATTTACCACAATAAAGTTCCCTCACAGGATTGCTTTCATTGTGCCATATGTTGTATTGGCATTATCATTTAACTGTAGAAATGATCTGATTTCTTCTTTAATTTTGTCTTCGACCCATTCAAGAGGGTGTTATTTAATTTCCATGTGTTTATGAAATTCTTTTGGTTTCTTTTGCCATTGATTTCCATTTTCATTGCACTATATTCTGATAATATGCATGGGATATGTTCAGTTCTTTTGCATTTGCTGAAGCATGTTCTATGAGCTAGTATGTGGTCTGTTTTGGAGAACTTCCTGTGTGTAGCTGAGAAGAAAGTATATTCTGATTTTGTGGGGTGGATACTTTGTAGACATCTACTAAGGCTGATTTAAAGTTTGGTTCAGTTCTGATATTTCATTGTTCATTTATGTTTTGGTCTCTTGATCTTTCTATTTGTGACAGTGGGAGGTCTTCCATTACAGTTGTTTTAGTGCTTCTTTGATCTTTCATGTCTGCTAATATTTGTTTTATGTAATTGGGTGTGCTGGAATTCAATGCATATATCTTTATGGTTGTTATTTCTTCCTCTTGGATTGTTCCCTTTGTAAAGATGTGGTGACGTTCTATGGTTCTGTGAATCAGTTTTGGTATGAAGTTCACTTTGTAAGTGGAATAGCTATCCCTGCTTTATTTCAGGTGCCTGTCACATGGCGTATTGTTTTCCATCCTTTGATTTTTATTTATTTTTTTGATTTTGAACCGTTAATGAAAAAGAAAAAATATATTATGGAGCTCAAGAACACTGTGTTTGGTGTATCGCTGTGTCAAAGTCTGGGGCTAAGGATGGCAGAACAACAAATTCTGACAGGGCCGGAAATGTCATGTTGGTTGGTGTCTGTCCGTTAGGTCTCTGTGTCCTCATCATTCAGCAGCGTGTTGGGGATCGCATGACAGAGGGGAAGAGTCGTCCGGACTCTGGGCATTGAGGGTACCCTCGGGCACCTTCACCTCCAGCACCACGTGGTGCATCTTCACCAGAAAGTCCTCATACCCGTCAGTCGGCTCTTGGGGCATCTCTGCCAGGTGCAAGGTATCAGCCATTCCCAGAAGCGCAGCCCACTCCACTTTGGGGATCACCTGTGCCATGCAGTTTAGGTTGAACTCCCCAGGGTTGACACGGACCTCCGTGGTCTGGAGGCGCAGGGGGAAGCCATGGGGACCCACCCCCCACACATGGGAGCTTAGGAGATTATAGGTGAGCAGTTTCATGTGGCCACATTGGATCCCTCCAACCCAGAGCCAGAAAGAAACCCATCCTTTGGCTTTTAATCCATGAATTTCTTCTTTGACTTAAATGTTTAAAACCCTTAAGCAATCTCAGCCTGGAAGAACAACTGATAGCACAATTCTGTTACTGTGGCTAATGTAGTACCATCAGCAGTAACAGCAGAATTACCAGGTGTGGTGGCTCACGCTTGTCATCCCAGCACTCGTGAGGCAGAGGCAGGAGGATTGCCATGAGTTTGAGGCTAGCCTTGGCTACATAGTGAGTTCAGGGCCAGCCTGAACTACAAAGCGAGACTCAGTCTCAAAAAACAACAAAAAAACCAAAACAGTAGAATCAATCATAGCCGAGAAAATGACAAACTATGGTAACTATCAATTTTGCACCGTTATTGGTATGAACTAGATTTGTGGTTATATAACAAAATCTAAAATTAACCAGAAAGTTGTATATAATAAATAAAACTTAATATGGTGCTTTTATCCTTAGAGGAGAAAATTTAAAAGGATTTAGGGGAGAAAACAGAGAAATAGAAGAAGTGAAAGGGATGAGAAGCAAGGCTGGGGACAAAGGAAGATGAGGCAAACTTTGGGAAACTGGTGAAGAATACAGGAGGGAAAGCAAGAGATAGGAAATAAAAACCAGAACAGAGGGCCGGACGGTTAGCTCAGTGGTTCCGGCCCCTGACTCCAAGCGCAAGGTCCTGAGTTCGATCCCCGGTAACCACATATAATGCTGGGCGTGGAGACACGCCCACCAACAATCAACACCGCATCCCACAATGCCGTGCGTGGTGGCTCACGCCTGTAATCCCAGCACTCGGGAGGCAGAGACAGGAGGATTGCTGAGTTCGCGGCGGCTTGCCTGGGCACCAGTGAGCTCAGGGCCAGCCTGAACTACAAAGCGAGACCCTGTCTCAAAACAAAAACAAAAACAAACAAAACAAACAAACAAAAACCAGAACAGAATAGAAGAACAACAAAAAACCTCCAGAAACCATGTGTATACTTTTATCAAACAAGAACAACCAATAAAAACAAAACTAAACAAGAACAAAAACCAGAAAAGAATAAAAAGAAAGGAAAGTCCAATTCAAGATGTGTCTTTGCTGTCTCTGGTAGACAGCATGGGCAGACAGAGTCCAGGTACGAGTTGATTAATCCCAAGAACCCACCTGTGGCTTTATGGTGGAGTACTGGATAATCTCAGGAAGCCTGTACCATGAACTTCCCTAAAGTTCAGGCTGATTTCTGGCTATAAGGCTGGAACCGTATTTGTTGAACCTGCAGCAATCTGTGTGCTTCCTGACAGCTTGAACTCAGCACCCTCGCCGTGATACTGGGAGCAGCCGGATAGAGCTGTCCCATAGCTGTTCTGAGTTTTGAGCTCAGTTGGTCCCTCGGCAAGATGACTACCAGCCAGTCGTCCTCTCTTGGGTGACATCCGAACCTGAATAACTCACCAGGCATTGCAGTCTGCTGCAATCACAGCAGTCTGCTACATCCACTGCTCTGTTCCAATGGCATGTTTCTCTGTGGAGGCCTCTGGGGTCAGCGGTAGTCACTGTGCAGGGTTGGGTGTTTAGCTCAGGGGCGCTGCTGCCTGCCTTGTAAACAGTAGCCACTGTGCATCTGCATCCTTCCCATGCTGTGAGTCTGGGCTCTGGGAGAAAGTGGTATGTGGCACCTTCCTTCTTTTCATTAAAGTCTCTCTCGTTGCTTTCCCCATGACTTCATTTCTCACTTCAGATCCTTCCTGGGTTCCACGGATCCACCTCCCTCCTTCTCCTCATGCCTCTATATTCCAGTGTCAGGACTCCAAATTTTGGAGTCTCTTTCTCTGCTGCTCACCGCTCTGCCATTTTCCTGGAAGTCTTCCAGCATTTCACTGTTGTGTCACCCTTGGCAAAAGCTCTTGGGACCTCAGATTCCTCATCTGTAAAGTGGGAAAAATGGTGCTTTTTTTTTTTGAGACAGGATCTCACTTTGTAGTTCAGGCTGACCCTGAGCTCACTATGTAGCCCAGGCAAATCTGGAATTTACAGCAATCCTCCTGTCTCTGCCTCCCGAGTGCTGGGATTACAGGTGTGAGTCACCACAACCGGCACTGTGGTATGTGGTATTGATTGCTGGTGGGTGTGTGTCACCACACCCAACATTGTTGTATGTGGTTACTGGGGATCGAATTTAGGATCTAGCGCTTGAGAGGCAGGCGCTGGAACCACTGAGCTAAATCTCCAGCCCCATGGTGCTTTCTTTACCTATCTTCTGGGTGGTTGTCAGGATTAATGATTATGTGTGCCTTATTTAGAACACATCTGCTTGTTTCTGAGCCAGAAGTTCTGTGTCACTGTCAGCGGCCACCCGCATTGCCAGATGAAGAGGAGTACTGACAGGCTCTCTGCACATTGAAGGCTGAAGGATTTGGAGCTCACTGCAGTGTCTTATGTGAGTCTGTATCCACATTCCTTTTCTTGCAATGCCAAATTAATTGATTTTCCTGACTCTTAAAAAATTAATTTGAGGGCCAGAGATTTAGCTCAGTGGTTCTGGCGCCTGCCTAGCAAGCACAAGGTTCCTGGTTCAATTCCGGTAACCACATACAACAATACCGGGTGTGGTGACTCACAGCCACCAGCAATCAGTACCACACACCACAGTGCTGGGCATGTTATCCCAGCACTCAGGAGGCAGAGGCAGGAGGATTGCTGAGTTCAAGCCTTGCCTGAGCTATGTAGTGAGCTCAGGTCCAGCATGAACTACAAAGCAAGACCCTGTCTCACACACACACACACACACACACACAAAATTAATTTGAGGAGCAGAGATGTAGCTCAGTGATGCAGTGCTTGCCTAATATGTATGAAGTCCTGGATTAATCCCCAGTACAGTAAGGTCCCTGACTTATGAACAAATTCCATTCTGGGAGAACGTTTATCAGTTGGATTCGTTTTTAAGTCCAACAGAGTGCATCTCACACACCTTTGACACAGATATACAATGCATACGGGTAGGTACTTCCTAGTAGCCCCCTCCACATCACCCCTGCTTTTTCTCTTCTTGCCGACCTCCTGGGT
>PVIC010042055.1:0-15862 GCA_004025085.1 Thryonomys swinderianus | reverse complement strand
TGTTTTTTTTTTTTTTTTTTTTTGAGACAGGGTTTTGCTTTGTAGTTCAGGCTGGCCCTGAGCTCACTATGTAGCCCAGGCAAGCCGCTGCGAACTCAGCAATCCTCCTGTCTTTACCTCCCGAGTGCTGGGATTACAGGCGTGAGCCACCATGCCCAGCACTGTGGTATGTGGTATTGATTGCTGGTGGGCGTGAGTCACCAGTTCTGTTCTCTTAAAATCATTTCTTCCTTCATGTAAGGAAGAATAATTAGGAATAATTAATATCATAACAGAATCAGTCTTTTTTTTTTTTTTTTTTTTGAGACAGAGTCTTGCTTGTATAGTTCAGGCTGGCCCTGAGCTCACTATGTAGCCCAGGCAAGCCTCAAACTCACAGTAATCCTGCCTCAGCCTCTTGAGTGCTGGGATTACAGGCTTGAGCCACCATGCCCGGCATTGTGGTATGTGGTTACTGGGGATCGAACTTGGGACCTTGCACTTGCAAGGCAGATGTGGGAACCACTGAGCTAAATGCCTGGCCCCAGAATCAGTATTATAGAAGGTTAAAGAGGTTGTACAGTTTTGCTGAAAAGTAGTGTACTGGCTACAGAATGAATGAAATCTTTCCTTCTCTAGACATAAATGACAGACAGCAAGAATTCTTAATGTTTTAGGGAACTGTTAACTTTTTCTTGTAAAACAAAATAGTATCCTTTCTTGTGAAGGATGGATATGAATTATCCTTGTGGTGCTGCAGGTGTTACTGGAGCGCAATCCTAGGATCCCTGTTTTCTGTGCGCTCTTCAGCATGTCAGCTTTCTCATCTAGAACACGGAGATGGTCATATGTTCTTTATCTTGGAGTGATTGTTAGGGTCATACGATGTCAATGAACGGACTTCACACTTAATTAGCTCATGGATATTTTTAGAATTATTTTCCTTTATTTCACATATGGAAGCTTTATGGTCAGGTGTGATACTGTTTAGTGTTCCATTTCAGGCTGAGGCTTTTGGTCTCTGAAAGACAAGCAACTAAATCAGATTACAGGGAAGTTGGCAACCATGAATCTATGCAATTTTCTGTCCATCACTCAATTCTCTAGAAAGATCATGTTGATCAGAACAAGAATTTCTTTATTCATAGCATAGTATTTGGGAAAGAAAATTATTCCATTTTCTGAGGAAAAGAGGCACTAAGCTAGTATAAAAGCAAACATGTGGTGAGTCAGAATGCCTGGATGGGCGTCCTGCTCTGTGATGGGTCCACCTGGGCGAGTCACTCAGCAGTGCTCATCCACCATCTCCACATCTGCAAATGGTGGCGTGGAAGCCTGTGTCACCTTGGCTCACAGCTCTGTGGGCAGAGCAGATGAGAAGCTGTGCGTGTGAAGGCGCTTTCTGTGTCAGAGAATGCTGCACTGACCTAGACCACGGCAGGCTGAACTGCCAGGGGCCTGGGGGTCGGGGGCAGGGACCTAAGTCCACGGAGGTTTCCGTGTGTGGACCACTGGTGGTTTTTGACTGAAGATGTGTTCGGCATGTGCCTTCAAAAGAATCAGTATTCAGCAACATCATTGTTTCCTTCCATCTCAGTATAAAATCGTTGCCAAAACACAGGCACTAGATGGTCTCTATGTACTTCTATTTTTAGTCATCATATGAATATTGATGCCATTTTCTTATTTTAAATAACTTTTTGCCTTTATACTCCTTAATTTTTGTGTGTATGTGTGTGGGGGGAGAAGCTTCAAATTCTTACTCTGTGAAGGGTAAGACAGTATTTGCCTGTATGTGAAATGTTTGAGTTGGACATTGTTGCTTTTAGTAAAAAACAAAATTTTAAAAACATACTAAAGTATGGATTTAGTTTTTTATTATAATTTTCAGTTCTGGGTGTCCCTAGGTAGAAAATCTGCTAAATGATAGAAATGTAATATTTTGTGATTAATGTTAAGAAGCAGAAGCTAAATCCTAAACTTGACCTTCTATCTTTTTTTGAAGCCTATTTTTAAGTAAAAATGTAACTTCACTAGGTAATACCTTTTAAAGCTTATTATTGAGAGACTGAAGCCTGTGAGCATGTGAACTTTCAAGTGCTACAGCTAGAATTGCTATTCATTTCAGCTATTTGGATAAAAAACAGTGTTTGATGGACTGCCTAGGTGAAGACCTGGAAAAGGAAGGGTTATCTACAAATTGAGTGAGTTTATTATGGCTTAGTGATTTGCTGATTGATTTCATTTGCTGTCAGTTAAGGCTCTCTTAATGTCAGTTTTCTTTGCATAATGCCTTGAAATAAAGACTGATGAAGTTCTTCAGATTGATGCCGCTTATATAAACTGACCCTGATTTGCCCTATTCTGCATGACAATTTAAGTGACAGCAGTTAGAGGAAAATACAGTAATGAATATGCAACTTAAGGATTAAAGGAAATGCAATAAATCATTCAGTCTAAAACTAGGTACAAAAGTAATTTCTTATAATTTCATGGGTCCTTTATTATTAAGCAGACTATTCCTATTGAATTATATATTTTAATGTTTTCTATGCATGTAACAGATCTAAAAATGATCCTAAAATGTTTTAAAATTGGTAAATCTTCCTTTCCTCAGTTACTTAAACTTGAAGTTTCCAGAATCACAATATTAAAAATGTTTTATTTGGATAGTCATGTGTAAAATAATAAAATTAGACCTTTATCTTATACCATGTTGTCTTACACCCTGTACAAAATCTAACTCAGGGTGAGTAATTCCATTAATAATGCCTTAAACAAAGTCTTTGACATTGGTCTGGGCAGTCATTTTTGTTTTTGAAAACAGGACCACAAAAAAAAAAAAGGGAAAAACCCCAAAAGAAACAAGTAGGACTACATCACATTAAAAAGCTGCAAAGCAACAACCATCACAACAAAATGAAAATATGGTCTGTGAAATGGAAGTAAATATTTATAAACCTGTATGCACTAAGAGATTAATATCCAAAATACTATGTACAGGGTATGCGTACAAGTCAGTATAACCCAATTAATAGCCAAGGACTTGAATGGACATTTTCCAGAGAACCACACAGGTGGCCAACAGGTATATGGAAGAGTTCGCAAGATCTCCAGCACCAGGGAAATGGAAATCTGTCAGTAGAGGTTGCAATCAGAAGTCAGAAGATAGCGCCATGGTCTGATCTGCTGCCTCATGCTCGTGTGCTGGGAATTTAGTGCAGCAGTGGTGAGTGGGGAGTCTGAGGAGGTGACAGGGTCCCAAGGAATGGGTCACTGCCCTGATGGTGAGGATATGTCCATTCTTATGAAAGTATCAGCTTGGCCCTTTTCTCTCTCTCTTGTCCAAGTGATGCTTTTTGCTGTGCTCGCTTCGGCAGCACATATACCAAGTGATGCTTTTTGCTACTTTGTAAGATAGCAAGCAAGTAGACTTTTGCTGGGTGGCAGCTTTTGCTCAACCTGGGACTTTCTAGCCTCAGAACTATGAAAAACAAATTTTTGTTCTTATAAATTGCTCAGTCTGTGTGGTATTCTACTACAGCAACCAAAACAAAGATAGATAACAAGTATTGCTAAGAATATGAAGAAGAGGTAACCATTGTATACATGTAAGTGTAAATTGGAAAGCAGTAAAATTGGAAGTGTACTATGGAAAGTAGTATGAGAGTTTGTTGCTCAAAAGTTAAAAGTAGAATGCCATATGGTCTAGCAACCCTATTTCTGGGAATGTATCCAAAGAAAGTTAAATCCTTGTCTTGAAGGGATAGCTGCATTACCATGTTAATTGTGACGTTATTTACAATGGCCAAGATAATGGAGTCAACTTCTTTTCATCATCAGATGAATGAATAAAAGAAATATGGGATGGACATATCTGTGTGTGTGTGTGTGTGTGTGTGTGTGTATGTGTGTGTGTGAATAGTCAGCCTTAAAAAGGAGAGAAGTTCTACAGTATACAGCAAATGGTTGAGCTGGGGGACATCATTCTGAGTAAAATAAGCTAGACACAGAAAGATAAGTACTAAATGATCTCATATGTAGAACCTAAAAAAATCAAACTCAAAAACAATGGTGGTTGCTAGAGGCTGGGAGTGTAGGGAATGGGGAGAGTGTAATAGAAATTTACTGAGAGTAAATCTTAGACATTTTGAGCACACATACAAAAAATGGTAGCTATGTGAGATGATAGGGTGCTAGACTGAGGCAGTAATTTTACAGTGCATATATGTCATATTGTCATATTGTATAACTTAAATATGTGCAATACTTATCAAAATATTCTACTTAAACTTGCATAGTTCTATAATTAAGTAATCAGTGAAATAATAGGTTAATTTTGAAGATTGTAGAAAGTGCTATTCAGTTTTAGAGCCTTGTAGTAATAGTAATAGCTTCTCCTCCTTTCAGTGGTCATAATTCCCATAATACTAACTAAATGGAGGCAAAAGTTTTGAGGAGCAAACTAGTAATTTCAGCAATTCACTGGAGAAAACATACAAAATATTTGTTTATGATAAACTATAGAATAATAAAATTTTTAAAAACTTATTTGAGCAAAGAGTGTTTCATGGATTGGAAGGTCCAAACAAAAAGTAATTCAGGGGCCGGAGGGTTAGCTCAGTGGTTCCGGCGCCTGCCTCGCAAGTGCAAGGTCCTGAGTTCGATCCCCGGTAACCACATATAATGCTGGGCGTGGAGACACGCCCACCAACAATCAACACCGCATACCACAATGCCGGACATGGTGGCTCATGCCTGTCATCCCAGCACTCGGGAGGCAGAGACAGGAGGCTTGCTGAGTTTGCGGCGGCTTGCCTGGGCACCATAGTGAGCTCAGGGCCAGCCTGAACTACAAAGCGAGACCCTGTCTCCAAAAAAAAAAGAAAAAAGAAAAAAAAAAAGTAATTCAGAAGTTGTGAGGAGCGAGCATAAAGGGAAGATTTTTAAAAGAGTGATCCTGGAAGTAAAAACAAAACAAAATCTGACTAGTTACTGTTAAACAGTTGCCTTATGTGCTCTGTTCTTCTGCAAAGTCCCCAGTTGTGTGAGCTAGTATGATGGTGTCTGATTGGTTAGCCTTGTTTCATTTTTATTTAATATAGCCTCTGTTAAATGTTCCTTATATTAAAAGTTAAAGTCATTAACCCTTACTGGCTTTGTCTGCTCACATGTTTAGGTGTGGTCTCCATTTTACTTTACTTTTACATGTTAGTATTCTTAATTTCTTTTCTGAATGAGATTTGGTCAGCTCACTCCCAGCAAGCAGCTTTTCTGTGTGTAGTATGTGATGTGGTTTTCGTGTTGTAGAGCTGTGTTTTGGGTGGGCACTAAGGTTAAATGATTCATGCAATGAACTGCTAATAAATCTTGCTTATCGTTTAGATTTGCATGTACAGCAGTGAAACACGACCCTGTAAATATCAATACAAATACTAGCACCTCCAAATGACATACCTTTGTTGGAACACAGAAGTTGTTTTTGTATGATTCTGTTGTGGAATCCCATGTCTGAAATCCCATATGCTAAAATGTTCTGAAAACTTGTAAAGTGGAGGCAAAACCTGACCTGCAGTTAAGTGGTGGTAAAATCTGAGAACTGAAACAAGGCTCTTGATCTCAGTATATTCTCCTCACTGATTATCCAGCGTTGTCCTATAGAACGTTTTTAATTGGAGAATGTTAGTCATTCTGATGAGGGTGTTATATCATGAATGCTGTGTCTCCAAACTCTGCAGGACCCTGAACTATGGAACAGATCTGGTTATGAAGATTTTAGATGAGGGGCCCAGGAAAGTGAATACTGCTGTAAAGAGCATTCCACAGAAGTGCAACACTGTTATTTCAATGGAAGCTTCTCATCTGGAGGATTAGCAAAGTTCGTCATTGGGGCCACATAAGCTCAGTGATGCTGCACATAAACACTTGTGTCAAATTCTTGTATTCCAGCTAAATGGTCTTCAGCACTTCATGCAAATTAATGTACAGAAACCAGTTATTCATATCCTTGCTGAGATTCATAAGCCAAGCTAACAGTTTGATGTGAACAGAGGAAAGGTCATCCTGCAGGGCAACATGTGTCCTGATACACTATCAAACCTCTCAAAGCAGTTGGATCGTGAGCTTGATTGTGAAACAGATGGGAGGACCTGGTTATCACTCTGTTCATTCTATAAAAGATGTAAATCAGAGTAAGGCTTCATAAGTGGAAGAAAAAGTGCTCTTTATTAAACCTCAGAATGCAGTTAAAGAGACTAAATAGATCTGTTGAACAGTCTACAGTGTAATTGAATTTGAAAATCTCACTAGCTCTAAAATGACAAACTGTATCCATATTCCATGTTTTTAACGTGATCGAGATGAATGGAGTTCCTGCTCTAGCCTTGTGCTAAAGATGGCGAGAGGGATGGCGGAGGGTCAGTGAGCCTGTGCACAGGAGGAACTGAAAACCCTCGGTGCTCGTGTTGCTACACCAAAGGACAGGAGCAATGTGCTGCGAGCCTTTGAGGACCAAAGATGGGAAAGGGACTAGTGTGTTTAGCCCTGTGTCACCTCCTCTCCACAGAAGTAATGTTTTAAGTAGGCATTCCCTGCTTGAGGATTCAGTCTACTCTCAGTGTCTTATCCACTCCATTTCAGGTGAAATCTAAAAATGTATCATTTTCCCAACTTAAAAAAAGTCAAGCTAGAACTTGCCCTTCCTTTCTTCATGTGCATCTAAATGGCTGCCCATTATTCTTAAACTTTATCACCCAACTTCATTTTGGTGTTGATGTGAACCTTGCCATACTCCAGCTGCATCTCCTGATCTTTCCCACCTTATTTACCAGAAGAGCAACACTGGTCTTTGGCTGTTACTTGAACATAGCAAGCATAATCCCATCTCCAAGACTTTGCTCTTGTTGGCTCCTGTCCTTTGTTTGCCTTTGCCCTTGGGTCATCATGGTATTTTCTCTTTCCCATACACGTCTTTGTTTAATTGTCACCTCCTAAAAATCATCACTTCATAGGAAGTAAAAAAACTTCCATTCTCATTTCACTCTTTGCAGCCCTCACCCTGCTTTGCTTTTCTTTAGCACATTTTCTGATATATTTGTTTATGGTCTGTCTCTCCCTAGGGTGTAAGAGCCAGCAGGGCAGGGCTTTGCCTTCTGTACCACTGTATCATCAGTGCCAAAGCATAATGGGTATATAATAATATTTGTTGAGTAAGTTAATAGATGGAGATTTTTTGCTGTTGTCCCTTAGAAAGGTATGTTAATAAAAACAGTAAGGGGTTTGGAATTTGGTGGGACCATGATTTTCAGCTTTGCCACTTGCTAGAAGTGTGCTCTTTAGAAGGTTATTTATGGGTTCTGAGCTTTAGTAGCTTTATATCTAAAGCATTGCTAAGTATTTCTTACTTTTCAAAGATTATGTAGAGATAAGAGATTAAGCATGTTGTCACAGAAAATAGACTGTACTAGATTTGTACTATCTTTAACATAACTAGGGAATGTTCTTCTTTTGAGTACAGTCTAATAAATCACTGTAGACATACATATATCTGTTACTTGATAAAATTAGAGAATAAAATAACTGATCTTCAAGAAATGTACTCTTAGTTATCAAAAGTTCATATGAAGATTTCTACATAGCAGTAGCATATGTAATTATTTTGACATTTGAACAGAGATAGACTGCCAGAATTTAATTCACACCATTACAATTAATAGAAGTAATTCACCTAAGTGAGCCTGATGGTAATACCTGTAATCCTTCACTGTGGGAGGTAGAGGCAGGAGGATTGGATCAAAAGTTCAAGGTAAGCCTGGATAATTTAGTGACTCGGTGAAATCCTGCTCCAAAATAATAAATGAAAAAGGGCTGGTGATATAGCTCAGTTTGAAGGCTCTGGGTTCAAATCCTAGGAGTGCATAAACTGCCACCTCCCCCACCACATAATGCTGTGTACTCCTACCATGTCTTGCTATGTGTCAGGAGAATCCAAAGCAGCTCTAAGAATCTTTTTACTGGAAAACTTCTGATGGTGTTAAGGCATAGTTGGTGCTCAACAAATGATAACTATAATATTTTATGTTGCATTAGAAAGTCAATGTAATGAAGTTAAAGCTTCATAATTTCCTGTCTCCTATAATTTTGTTGTTTACTAAACTATTCTCATTTTATCAGGACTTAGTTTTCAGCATATTAATGACAATTATATAATTTTTGTAACAAGCATTATATAGACTTAAGATTTTAAGTTCTTAATACAAGACAATTTATTGTTGTTCTTGTTGCTGTTATTAACCTAGAAGTTTCCTCTAAGAAATACATTCATCTGAGTTTGGAAGATGACCATTGCTTTTAATAGTTTTCATATCCATATGTAGTGGTTTCTAGTAGGAACCACCCATCTCCATTTATTCTTTTGGTCCCTTTTTACACTTGTAGGAAACTTACTATGTCATTTCTACATGTTATACCTTTGATTTTTCATTCTGGTAACCTTTGGCATATTTAGATCTGTAATTACCATCAATCTAGTAGCTGCAGTTAGACTTAAAATTGACTTTGATTCAATTCTGTTTGGAAATAGCATATTTGAAAAGGAATTGGTCTTATTTTTGGGACATTGAAGTTTTATATGCCATGGTTGAGTGGAGGCCAGAAAAAAAAGTTTAGAGTCTAAACAAGATAGAAAAGAAAACATCATTTAAAAAAGTCTGCTGCAAAAGTATTCTGCAACTCTGCTGAATATGGTTTCCCAGGAGGCTCCTTCTCATACCTGAAAAGCTACTATATTTACATCCTTCAAAGATGGTGCCAGTAAAAATTTTGAGTGATGGGATAAGTCTAGGGCCATTTCAAATGCCAAAAAGGAGAAAGTGAACTCGGATTCTCTTTTTCTTATATAGAATAACACCAACAGAAACATAGCTGAACTGTCCAACTTCATATGAAGTCAGCTCAATATTTGTTTTCTGTTGTGTTTAATTAAGGAGGTTGCACATTTCTAAGAAAGATTTTTCTCTTCTAATAACGGAACTACTGTCATTGCCACAGTCACCTCTAAAAAGACTTCAGCATTTGTATGTCTTCTGTATTAAGTATCTCATTATACAGAGCTTTAGCCATGCCCTGAGCTATGTAAGAGTACTGTCTTAAGTGGACAGATGTAGCCTGGACATGCATACCAGCCCAAGGAACTTTAGGATGGAAAAGTGGGCTGTCTGGGTATGGGAAATTTTCTTGCAAATATAGAGATAGGGAGAGAGCAAGAACTGGGGATACCAAAATCCTAGTTTTTGTATGAGGGAAGATTTTTCTATCAGGTTATTTTCCAAGTATGGCAATACTCTTTAATCTTAGTAGGTAAAATGAAAGTGGAATACAGAAATCCTATTCCTTCTGTATTTATACTCATATGCATGGCTCTCATTCTGAATAGAATTCGTAAGTCAGTGGACTCACCTTGTCTGGGCTGCTTTGGGTTATCACTGTTTTGGTATTTTGCTTGTAATGTCTTTTACCAATGATACCAGGTTTTTGGAGTCATTTTACATATGTAAATCAAACACTAGATATTTTCCAAGATTTTCTTCAAAGTAATATATTATGCAAATAACAGATAATTTTCTAAAATTTCTAGGTTTCATGTAGTCCCATTAGAAAATTTCAGTCATCTTTTAAGCATGTTTATTTCTCTAGAATCCAAAGATATTTTGGGAAAGGATAGAAATTATATGGCATATTTGCATAGAATGGTGATTTATTAATTTGTTATGAGTGTTTATTGAATGCCTTTATAGAATGAATGAAGTTTACAGGAAAATAGCATCTCAAATGATTTTATTTGAAATATTTATTTCTGTTACATAAATAAAATGTTGTGACTAAAGAGCCATTGCAGCATAGTAATTATTAATGAGTTTGAGATCTTTAGAAATCCTGGTTTTGTCTTTCTCAGTAAGTAAAAGAGAAAGTGAATTCAATTGATGTTACATGAATATTGAATACTCTGTGCAACTTTATATTCTTGGAAAGTTACATTAATCGACTCATTTCATTGAGAAAAAAATGTAGATCATCAAAAACCAAAAAATTACTCAGTTCAAACTAAACCAGAAAACTTGCAGCACAGAGTGAGCATGAGCTTTGGAATTGGATGTGGAATTGAGTTTCACTTCCAGTCCTTATTAAGTGTCATTGGACAAGATACCTGGCATCACTCAGTGAGCCTTAGTTTCTTCTGTAAAAACAGAGATAGTATTAGTCTTACCAGGATTCTTCTCAGGAAAATAGGTACAGCATGCAAAATTATGCACATAACAGGGTATCATTGCAGTTGTTACTAGAAACGGAGTCCAGCAGGGTCCTGGAGTGTAGGAATTGCAACAGAACCAGGGACATCTCTAAGCAAAGACTTAGGTGCAGCCTAGGCTTTATCAGCTCCCATAGGTTCAAACAGACTTGTCCCTGGTGGTAGAATATGGAGCTCACTGCTGTCCTCTACTTGCTTTGGGGCGGTTGCAGGTGTGACTGAGCAGAGAGACATGAGCTGAGTGTACCTGCCTCTCAGATTACACTGGCTCCTTTGAGGCTGTGCTATAGTCCTAAGAGCAGCCATTGTACTATTATTGTGTTGTTTATTAAAGTGTGCAAATATAGACGGGTGTCTCCTACCCTGGAATGTTGAGTGAAACGCTAAGTTGCTGTATTCAAGTATCTGCATAAGGGAGCTTTTAGAAGTTATGGGCATAAGAGCAGTTAGTGCAGACCTCTACCGGTTAAATAGGTACCATTACAAAAATTTAAAAGATGTTTTATACTCTTGTGTTTTGCAAAATATATATAGAGATGTCAGTAATCTTATAAATCTCTTGTTCTCTGTCTGACATGATAAATCCAGAAAATTGGTAAGCCACAATGTGTGTATATATTTCTATGACATTTTATCACATGTGAGCATCTTTGTAGCCATGGAATACGACCTTCTGATATTAACTTTTTTTTTTTTTTTGCTTTTTGAGACAGAGTCTCGCTTTGTAGTTCAGGCTGGCCCTGAGCTCACTATGGTGCACAGGCAAGCCGCTGCGAACTCAGCAATCCTCCTGTCTCTGCCTCCCGAGTGCTGGGATTACAGGCATGAGCCACCACATCCGGCATTGTGGTATGTGGCATTGATAGTTGGTGGGCGTGAGTCTCCACGCCCAGCATTGTATGTGGTAACCGGGGATCGAACTCAGGACCTTGCACTTGCGAGGCAGGCGCCGGAACCACTGAGCTAACCCTCCGGCCCTGATATTAACTTTTTTAACCTAATACAATACTTCTTGTATCCATCCAAATTTTTGCAAGTATCAATAATTTTTCTCTATGTTGTTGACTAGTATTAATAATAGGGATGTACCATACTTTGGTTACCCATTCATCCATTGAATTAATCCATGGATTAATTCTTTTCAATTTTTATTTAAAAAGCTAATAGGCACATTTGGGTTTAGATCTTTGTGAGGGTGTATATTTTCATTTCTCTAGGATGAATGCTTGAAAGTAGATTATTGGTCATGTGTAAGTATATTTAGTTTCATAAGAGAAGTTTCTATGCTCCTACTGTACTACTTTTCATTCTTACCACCAAAGTATAAAAGCTCCACTATTCTGCTTCCTCTCCTGCATTTGGTGTCATCAAAGTTTTATGTTAGCTGCTCTAATAGGTATATAGTGATATCTCACTATAGGTTCAGTGTGCATTTCTCTAGTGGCTAGTGATTGTGAAAATCTTTTTTAATTGCCATTGTTATATTCTCTTTTCTAAAATTTGCTATTTGTATAGTCCATGGTAAAATGTAAGGGTAGATTTTATTTTAATGTCTTCTCATTTTATAATGATTTCTTTTTTACTCAGTTTTGAAAGTTGTTTACATCTTCTGAAACTAGTTCATTATCAGACATTTGGGGTATAAATATTTCCCCTTGCTTGTAGCTCGTCTTTAATCTTTGTAACAGGATTTTTCATAGATGAAAAGTTTTTAAAAATTGAATTCTTTATTGGTACATTTTATGTACACATCATGATCACACTCAACACTGAAAATTTGTGGCAGTATATGACATGACTTCTCATTTCCCATTTCCTTACCCGCCCTGCAACCTCCTCGCCCCCTATATACATATGCTTTCTTTTTTTAAATTGAATTCTTTATTGGTATAATTTATATACATCTCAAAATCACGTATAACATTGGGGAATTTGTACCAGTATATGACAAAAGTTAATTCTCATTTTTACCCATATCCCTACCCACCCCCTATTTTCTTTTTTTATACCATCACATTTTTCTTTCCCCTGTTACCTAACAAGTTGAAGAGCCGGGATCTCAGGACAGACTGAAAAGTCTAAAGCCCGCTACACATAGAAGACATCTCTAAAAAATAATTATTCCCTAAAGAGGTCTTAGGACTAGTATCAAAACTGTCTACCATAAGCAATTTATAAACATCAGCATAGAATAGAAATAAAAATAAAAACAAAATATGGAAGCAAGATACAACCTCAGACCTCCAGCTGACTCGAGGCAAATGAGATAGGAGGCACTGAGACAGAAGAAATCTAAAGCTATGCAGCTGACTTCCTGAAATGGTAGCAGGAGAAGTAGCAAAGCAGATGAAGGAGTCTTTAGAAAAAAACAAATATGAAATAATTGCAGTTTACTAGAGAGATGATGACCATAATAAAGGGCATGGTTAGTGAACCTAGAGTGGTTACAGATAAAAACAATAGAGAGTGTGGCTTTCTTGAGTGCCTTGATTTCAGCCTGGTGAGACCTGGAGCAGAGAATCAGTTAACGCTCCTTGGACTCTGACCCATTCAAATCAGGAAGTCATACATCGGTGTTGTTAGAAGCAGTTAAGATGTTAGTAACTCATCAAGCTGTAGCGTAGATTTTAGTATCCTGAGCTGAGGTGCTGCTTTTGTGTTTATATGTAGGTGAAGATTTTGAGTATTGAAACTTTTGCTTTAGGGATGAAGGGCCTTCTAGGCCGCCTGAACCTTAGTAGATTTTCTTCTGGATATGGAGGCTTCCTGGGTTCTACCTTGTTTTTCTGACTCTAGGGAGTCACTTGTTCTGTCCAGGGGAAGACAGCTGCCAAGCCTTCCGCAGCCTAGCACGAGTGCCAGCTAGCTCAGGTACTTCCAGTGCGCTTTTCTGGCCAGTCACCCTATCCTGATGCTTCAGTGGTGTGCTTTTGGAACTTTTTTGATTGTACATTCCTGTTTTTGAACCAGCATCCACAATATATGCATATTTATTCCTTAACCTATATAGAAGTATTATTATTAAATAAACTCTACAGCATAAAACATAGAAAAATTAAAAAGATATGATTATAAATTTTAGTAGAAAGATAAAAAGTGTTTAAGGTTGGCCTCAAGCCCTGTGCAGGTGCCCCTCTCCTTCATTTGGGGTAGGGTTTCACTGAAGTCTCGTTGCCTCTGTTTTCTGTTCCTCACTGATTCCTCAGCATTCTTCACTGATGGCATTCTCAGTAGCTTGTATGTACACATATAACACGTGTGCACACAGTTTTATATGGCAGAATATTTCATGTGACAGCAAGAAACGGAGGGCAAGTGTGCCATTTGTTCTATGCTTTCTTACACACATTTGTACTGGAATGGAATGTCATGGATAAACAAGTACATTTGTGCTCAGGGCCAGAACACAAACATCACACTGGAGTTCAATTCCAGATTTTCAGTGAATTTGATAGGTTGCATTTGCTCTTTGTGGACAGCTAGTAACAGTCCCTGTAAGTCTCTTCGCTACTATATCCCTGCATTTACAAAATTATATAAAAACTGCAATGAAGTCTACTGAATGAACAACCTTATCAGAATGCTTTCTTTTTTTTGAGACAGGGTTTCGCTTTGTAGTTCAGGCTGGCTCTGAGCTCACTATGTAGCCCAGGCAAGCCTCGAACTCAGCAATCCTCCTGTCTCTGCCTCTCGAGTGCTGGGATTACAGGCGTGAGCCACCATGCCCAGCGCTGTGGTATGTGGTATTGATTGCTGGTGGGCGTGAGTCTCCACGCCCAGCATTGTATGTGGTTACCGGGGATCGAACTCAGGACCTTGTGCTTGTGAGGCAGGCGCTGGAACCAGTGAGCTAACCCTCCGGCCCAGAATGCTTTTTGATAATGAATAAAATAACTAATTGTCTTTTAATTTGAGATGCCAACAAATAAATTTGGTAGTAAAAATTACAACTGTGTTATGGTTTTGAGACCTTGTTTCTTAGAGGTGACATCATTAATATAGTGTTAAGTGCTTAATGTTCAATGAGAAGTTTTGTTGCAGCAAAATGCTATTCATTAATTCTAAATATTTTTTCTGAAAGGACTTTTTTACATTATGTATATTCAGGATATTTAGCAGTACACTGTTTTACATTATGTATAATACATATTCCTTGGAAATACTGAATTAAATAATTATGAATTCAACAACTTTCCTAATTTGCTACTGTTACCACATCTAACATCATCACAGCTAACATGATGAGTTCTTACTAGTAATCATATACTTTAAGATCTCTTCACGTATTAATACTCATTTAATTTCCACAAAAATCTTTCAAAGATAGGAATTACTATCCCCATTTTATAGGAATCTATTATATTTTACATATTTTAGTATATCTGGTCTATATTTTACCTAATGTATTTAAATAATACATAGATATGACATATGTTTATAATTTATGAGTTAAAATGAAATGTCAGAGGTTTTTCTTTCCAATTATTTACTCAGGACTATAGACAGAGATCTAATATAGTTTTTAATGTAGACCTTATAATATTTCACTGATTTTTCCTTCCAACACCCTGTCTCCAATAATCTCATTTTCCCTGATGTTCACATGTGAAGTCAGTCTAAATTGCATCATAATATGTGCATGACAGAATATATAAACAATATTCTAGTTAAGGGATGTTCATCTACTATATATTAGAATTTTTTATATTCTAAAGCACATCTACTTTTCCTTAAAATTGAGATAGAGAATTTTGTATGTTTGATTTCCTTCATCTTGTTACCACAATTATAAACACTATAAGATTAGCTCTAAAAGAAAGGTTGTTCTTATTCAGAAATTCTCTTTTGTTCTGTTTCTCATAGAACTAGGTGAGAAAATTTGCAGTGTGATACAAATCTCACTGCATGACATAGTCAGATTCCCTGGGGCTAAAGATGACACAGGAAGTTCTCAAATTCTGGGCATGCTGTACACAGTCTCATGCTGTTCTGTCATTGATTCCTGGCATAAAACAATGTGGTATTTTAATATAGGAGCAGGGTATGTTGTAAGTGTTAGAAGTTGGGATATTGGTGTAGAGTCATAGATATTTACTCTGTTTTCTCATTTAAGAAGTACTTTTGCATGTTTTGAGCAAAATATGCAATGTACACATTTTAGGTCCTTAAATTATTGTGTGTGTGTGTGTGTGTGTGTGTGTGTGTTTCATTAAGATTTTACTAGAGAAGTTAAAAATAGAACAGTCTACTAAGTGAAATTCAGTAATCTGTCATTTTTAGAGAACTTTCTTAGATACAGTATAGTTAAAGAGTTAAGGGAAAGGTTTTTACATTAGATATACAGTAGTACCTCAGTTCATAAACATTTTGTTTTGCGACTTTGGAAGAGATGGCCATCTTTATGTTTGTGTAGGAAAGATGTCCATGGTCATATTTTCACTTGATGTAGAGTTTGCAAACAAAAACAAAATTTTTCCAAATGCTTTTGTTTGCAAACAATTTGCTTTGCAAACAATTTGCTTTGCCAACAAAAGCATTTGGGAACCAATGTACTTGGATTTGAATACTGACAATTAC